>JAVJIF010007303.1:0-81500 GCA_038442645.1 Agave tequilana | reverse complement strand
TGGTTCAACTAATTAGGGATTTAAAACTTGTCTTTTTGGCTACTAAAAAATCCCATAAAATACACATAAATTTTACAAAAATCAGTTCATATTATATCTTTGAAATACAAATATGTGTGACAAAAATTCAACACATATTTCAAATAATTTTAACCGTTTTTGTGAGATGAAAAATTTGTTTTAAACCAAAATCCGCATTTTCCAAAAATAGGACTTTTGGAATGGAAATCCGATTTTCCCAAAACACATGTAAATACAAAAACATGATATTGAAATAACTTTTAAGCATATTGTATATGGATAGAATCTGATATACATGAAAGATATTATATCTATATTTTTGACATTAAATCTAAAAATAAGTTTTATTTAAATACAAAAATCCAAACTCATAAAGTAGACTATCAAAATAAGTTTTTCCAAATAGATGAAGCATAGATGTATATAGATCAAATCTAATATATATTAAACTATGTAAACTTGTTTTGATTCTATCTATTTATGAAAATGAAGAGCGGTTAAACCGAAAAATCAAACATGAAACTTTAAACTGAAAACATGTGTGTGTTGTGAACTTGGGCATATCAATACTATCTAATCTTTACAATGAGATCTAAACAAACTATACTAAAACAAACCGATGTCTTCTTGTAGAACGTCGTCTCCAAGTCGACTTGATCCAACGTGATCCACTGAGCTTGACTCCAACCGAGTACTAGATGTGAACTTGATGCTCGAGCTCTTGAGTCACCATGTGAAAGCTCCAAAATACCTTTGTTGAAGCTAGTCACCTACTAATATCCTGATCAAATATCTGAAACTAAATATCACAAGATTATTAGTAAGCTATAACTATATGAGTTAATCATCATCAAAACTAGAGTGAAGGGCCTCTGGGCCAACAAAATGGTCGTCTAATCATCAGGGCTTTTGTAGCTCTGACTGGATCTCCTCTGCCTAATTGTTGAAATGGTCTCTTTATGGCCTGGTTCATTATCTGATTAAGATTCTTTTTCTCCTGTCCTCACTCCACCTCTCGAGCTATAGTGAGGACCTAGGAATATGTTTTCAACTGTTGGGGAATCAAGAGTACTTGAATATCCATTAGTAATCCCTACTAAATCTGCTTGCCCGCTTCTATTCGTCAACTACCATATACTGAACAAAATGACTCAGCCTTGTAAATTCAGCAATCTACTCATGGACAGAATGATTCCATTGCTGGAGCTGAATAAACTGTTCTTCCATCTCTTTCTGAGTTGTGGCAGGGAAGAACCTATCATAAAAGCTCTTAGAGAACAGGTCCCAAGTGATGGGTTTATCCAGTCTCACCTCTTCGGCTAGTCACCATATTCTGCCTACATCTTTCAGTTGAATCTTATCAACCTCTACCTGGTTCTCTTCCGTGACCCGTGCTGCTTTCAAAAGATCTGTGACATCAATCAGCCACTGCTCTGCATCAAGTGATCTCTGTAGGCTATTTAAAAATTACTAAAGACAGAGCCTTAGAAATGAAGTTCGCAGATGCAGAGGTCGCGTTCCAACCTCAGACGTGGGCCTCATGCCAAGCGCGAGGGTCACATTTCAACCCAAACGCGGACATTGAATCCTTCGTCAAATGCAGGGGTCGCGTTTCAGTCTCAGATACGAACCTCACAGACACAGACCTCAGGGTCGCGTTTTAACATCAAAACGCGAGCCTATGTAGCAACGCATTTTAACATAAATGGAAGCCTGAGAAGCTTCGTGTTTTAACTTTAGTGCAAGCATGTGAGCTCCGCGCTCCAACATAGATGCGAGCCTATAAGCTCTGCATCTCAACATCAAAGCAAGGTCCGCGTCCAATATGAAACCAACATTTCTGCTACAACTGACAGCCATGAACTTTGTCAGTTACACCCCTTTTCTCTCTACATAATGGGAAATAACTATCCCTTTATAGAGAGATTTAAGGGGTTGGTTTCACCCCTCCTATCATGGAGAGACTTAAGGGGTTGGTTACATCCCAAAATCCTCTATAAATATCTATGAATAGCTAGGGGAGAAGGGGGAGTCCTGGAGGAGAAACCTAAGAAGCCATAGGCCAAAGTAGGAGAATTCTGAAAAGGGCACACTTGATGCTTGATGCTTGAAACTAGATAACTACAGAAGGCTGAAAGCTAAGCACAAAGCTGCTAAACACACATTGTGTTGGAGGAGAAAACTCTGTAAACTTGCTAAGTTCAAGTTGAGTTTCTAATCTCTTTGAGATTTTAGCCACTAATTAAGATTTCATTCCTGACCAGTGCGCTTCCAATGAGAGCAAGAAGATCCAAAGATCAAGCCTACGGTTCGGCTCATTAACGGAGAACAAGAATCACTCCCAACCGTCATATCAAGAACCCAGCATTAAAAAAAAGGGAGATCCAACCATTCTTCCCTCTTTTGTAATCAGATTATTGATCCATTGTAATTTTCTTTGCAATCAAACAATGATTTTACACGCCTTCAATTTTTCTGAGGAAATAATAGAAGGCAACTCTGCTGGGGAAAGTTTTCTCTACCAATGAGAAGGTCATAGCATAAGCTGACCTCAAGCTCCTCAGATCAATAGTCGAATCACTTGTCGTCGAATTTGACTTAGAAAAGTTCGAACAACTTCTCTCCTCGGGCTCCATTAGGGCCAAATTCTCATGCAAGAATTGCTCTAAAGTCTTTTCGGAGACTTCTCAAAGAAAAGCCCATACGCTTTTTGACAAAATAAGTGGCTCAACAACTCTTAAGGTTCTGACAACCTCCCGTGGAGCCAGCATGGTTTGTGACAACGTCTCTCAAGAGACCCACGAGGCCAGTATCTTGGCTCACAGCCAACACAGTGGCGGAGGCCAATCTCACTGCAAACTCCTCTTAAGGCTTAACAAACTCAGTTTGCAGGGGGTTCGCATCAACTCCTGCGAGCCACGCGGATTGCTGATCGTCGACAAAGATGTAAACTCGCCATCAGCAAACAGAGGTTGAAAATAGTGATGGTGGCACAAAACATGAAGGTCACATTTAGCCGCGTGTTTCTGCAACAAAACACGATGCTCACGTTCATGATCTGAGCATTTCAGTGCCAACACGCGAAGTTCACGTCCAGCCTCAAGCTGTGCCAAAACGCGAGGTCTATATCCCACTTCAAGAACATGAGACCCGCGTTCAGCCTACACGCCAGAACATGACTTTTGCATTTCAATTCTAAAACATGAGTGTCGCTTTTAGCAGCAGACAGTGTCAAAATCTGACCTACGTATTTCTCTTCAAAAGTACAAGAATCGCGTTTCAGTAGGATGCTGGGCCAGAATGCGACCTTCATGTTTCACTTCAGAGATGCGAGGTTCGCATCCAACACAAAGATGCCAAGTTCGAATGTGAACTGGTAAGCCCTCAGCCCTATGGGTTCGAGGCTAGTTCTTCAGACACCTTTGCAATGGATCTGAGGAACTACTTGGCAGGGAAGAGAAGCGTTCATCAAATCGCTCCTCAGTGCCATTGCGACTTGCTCATCTCGATGGTGCTCTCTGATTGTTACTGCAACTTTTAGATGACTAAGTCGTCAGTTTTTAGCCAATCATCAAAGCCTTTAAACTCAAACTCTGCCAAGAGATGACGATCTCGCAAGAAGAAGTCATTTTCTGACGCTGAATACCCGGAGGTGACTTCTAATATGGTGGGTCCAAGCACCACCCCATGCTAGTCAAAAGGGAAGCAACTTGTCCTTAGTTCTGAAGAGTCAAATACTAAACGTTTTGCAGGCTTGAAAAAAATACTGGTCGAGCAGGAAGAAATTTACCGTGTACTCAGATCGAACCGGAGCAATTTCCCCAATCGACTACAATTCACTAGTTAGAGGGAGTGAAATAGACGATGAGCACTCTGCCATGGTGGGATCCCAGTCATCTAACTCTTATAGGGAGACAGAAGCCTTCGCATATATAGCTGATGTTCCAGACGAGATAGCCAATAAATTTGAGGAGCAAGCTCGAATACAGCAGGTGCAGCACGAGATGCTTCAAGCCCAACAAGAGTCTATCAATAATCTCAAGAAGATGATAGCTCTTTTGGTTAAAAATTGAAGAAAAAGATGAAAAGTCTGAAGACTAAAGCTTCTTCTCGTAAAACAAAGGTAAATAGAAGGAGAATGGAAACTCTACCTCCGAATGCTCTTATGGTAACGAGAACAACTATGGATATGAAAATCCAAAGTCTTCTTCTTCTGAAGAGCCAAAGAATTCAGAAGATAATCATGACAAGAAGATGAAAGAGCTTGGGAAACACTTGGAGGTTATCTCAAATCGAAGCAATCTTCAAGTAGTGGTGGTGGTCAGACCTTATCCGGTCGAGTGGGATTTAGCTCCTTATCCTCCCTAGTTCAAGGCACCAAATCTGTACGCCTTCGACAATAAAAGTTCACCGTACCAACATAAACACTACTTCAAATCCGAAACAGGGAATGTAGTATCAAACGATGCAATCAGGGCTCGTTTATTCATCAGCCCTTCAAGGGGGTTGCCTTTGAATGGTTCATGAAGCTTCCTCCGGGTCTATCAAGAAATGGGCCGACCTTGAGAAGCTCTTCCTACAGATTCTTTGAAGATAACATCGAAGTATCCGTGCTAACTCTCCTTGCTACAAAGCAAAAGAAAGGAAAGTAGTGTTTTTTCAGAGATTTTAGAGTATAGCACTCTGATGTCCAAGTGGCATATCACAGTCTACACTGATAGAGACTTGTCGCCATAACCTGCAAACCACACGCTTAGCTCAAATAGGAGTCAAAGTCGCACCTAGAAGCAACTAATCTTACAAGGCGAATGAGCAGAAGACATAGTTGCAAGAGGGAACCAGGAGGATTACAAGAGCATGTAGCATTGAATCTACTGGGCAATGAGGTGATCTGACTCCTATGACTGTCACGTTTAATAGTTACCTCTGAACATTTTGAACCATTCCATCGGTATTTGTCATCCCCATGGAATAAAAATTTTCTAGAAGTACATCATGTACTACTCCAGAAAAAGAATTACTATCCCTGATCAAGTTCAATAATATACCTCTAATCAAAGAAGTACTCACAGGCAAAGATAATTTCCCTATAAGTTCCCCACAGAATTTATACTACTTTAAACCCAAGCAAGATTTTAGAAGCTATCTGTGGAACGACAATCTGATGCCTTCGAGGGCTAAGGATAGAGGAAAAATATGATTTCTAGGCCCAACGAAAAATCCTCGACAACTCATCAAGATGAGGAGAATAGCATGGCTAGCCTAACTCAACGGTAGTTGGTAAAGACATACCAAATCCGTTGACAGCAGGGTTTGCTAAAAATCCTACTGGACCTAATCCCAAGTTCCTTTCCAAAATTCTCTACCAATTCCCTTCCATAGAATGGTAGGACCACAAAAAGCTGTGTTCATTCTCTCAATGAAATGATTACAGGTCGAACCTGTCACATTAACATTATACCTCTGACCGTAAAATTTTCATATCCCTAGTGGATCAAGCCTCACTTGTCCTTCTCTCACATGGAATGATAAGTACATTCAAAGTACTTTTATGTTCGAAATCACATCTCTAACAGTAAACGAACCCTTGTCATATTAACATTACACCTTTGATAGTAAGACTTTAATGTATCCCCAGCAGATAAAATCTCAACTTGTCAATCTCTTCAAAAGAATGGCAGGTCCACCAAACTTGCTCAAATTGCAAGACAATTTCTGGTAAAGTTAACATCACACCTCTAATAAAACTTGCTCAAATCGCAAGACAAATCTCGGTCAAGTTAACATCACATCTCTGACCAAACTTGCTCATATCGCATGACAAATCTACATCAAGTTAACATCACACCTCTTACCAAACTTACTCAAATCACAAGATAAATCCTGGTCAAGTTAACATCACACCTCTAACAAAACTTGCTCACATCGCAAGACAAATTCCGGTCAAGTTAACATCACACCTCTGACCAAACTTGTTCAAATCGCAAGACAAATCCCAGTTAATTTAACATCACACCTCTGACCAAACTTGCTTTGCTTAAATTTTAAATTCATCACATTGTTAAGTTAACATTACATTTATGACAGTGATCTCCTCGATTTTCTCAGTGAAAATGAGACCTTTCAATGCTAAGTTAATATCACACCTCTATCATTCATTTCATTATTAAGTTAAACACTACACCTATGATAATGATCTTCTCGTGATTTTCCCAATGAAACCAAGACATTCAATTGCTAAGTTAAAACCACACCTTTAAGATTCATTTCATTGTCAAGTTAACATCACACCTATGACAATAAACTTCTCTCGATTTTCTTAATGAAACTAAGACTTTCAATGCCAAGTTAAATATCACACCTTTAGCATTCATTTCACAATCAAGTTAATAATACAGATATGACATTGATATTCTCAGTTTTCTCAATGAAAATGAGACCTTCTTCATGCTAAGTTAATATAACACCTTTAGCATACATCCTTGTCAAGTTAACCTCACACCTCTGATAATTCAATTTGCTTAAATAGCAAAACCAACCCGTCACATTAACATTAGACGGTAAAAATCTCCATCGATCCTCAGCAAATCCAATCCCGCCTGTCATTCTCCCCAATAGAATGATAGGTCCACTTAAATTGCGTAGATTGCAAAATTAATCACTGTTATGTTAATATCACATTCTAACAGTAAACTTTCATTCCACTAATTCCCAACAAAGTTCTAATCATGTTAACACTAAACCTCTGATGATTGACTCTGACATAATCCCCAACAGATCAAACTCCATTTGTTATTCTCATCAATAGAATAGAAAGTCCACAAAACTTATTCAACCACAAGTCCAGATCCCATTGTCAGGTTAACGTCACACCTTTGACAGTGACCCTCTCAAATTCCCCTAGTAGACTAATTTAATTTGCTAAGTTAATATCACACCTCTAGCAATTAAAGCAACTCAGTCTAGTTTTCTAGTGAAAAAGGAGATAGACGTAATTCAAGAAGCTTTGAGTGTGACCTTCAAGCACAGAGCTGCATCTCAAACACCAAGCTAGAGCCGCATCTTAACTCAAATGAAGGTCGTGTCTTTTGAAGGTCATGACATCCGCGTCCAATAATAGGTGAGTCCAACGTGACATTCGCGTCAACATCAATGAAAGTCGCATTCTCTCTCCCAATATAAAGAGTATGTTTCTGCTGCTGCAATCAGTTCAACAATACACTGGCAAAGGCAATTGACAACTCTACCAGTTCAACAGTATACCGACAACCAAATTAGAGCTCAGATAAGTTCTAAACTATGTATCTAGATTCTCACAATGATCTTTCCTAGAGGCTTCAAGTAGTTCAACAGTACACTGACGAAGACCGAAATCTAGACAAAATCAAACCCAGGACATCTCAAAAGGTTGCCAGTCCATTCATGGGAGTCCAAATCAACATAGATTCCAAAGTATTCCTAAATCCGTCCCAGTCAATCGCGGAGTTTCGAAAACTTTAGAGGGGGTTCTATAGGCTGTTTAAAAATTACTAAGGACAAAGCCTAAGAAGCGAACCTTGCAGACGCGGAGGTCGCTTTCTAACCTCAGACGCGGGCCTCATGGCAAACGCGAGGGTCGCGTTTAAACCCAAATGCGGACCTCGCGTCCTTTGTCAAATGCAGAGGTCGCATTCCAATCTCAGACACGAACCTCAGAGATGCAGACCTTAGGGTCGCGTTTTAATATTAAAACGCGAACCTGTGTAGGTCCGCGTATCAACACAAATGCAAGCCTGAGAAGCTTCACATTTCAATTTCAATGCGAACCTGTGAGCTCCGCGTTCCAACACAGACGCAAGCTTGCGAGCTCCGCTTCTCAACATCAGAGCGAGGTCCGCATCCAACGCGAGACCCGCATTTCTGTTGTAACTAATAGCCACGAACTTGGTCAGTTACACCCCATTTTCTCTCAATATAATGGGGAACATCTATTCCAATATAAAGAGATTCAAGGAGTTAGTTACACTCCTCCCATTATTGAGAGATTTAAGGAGTTGGTTACACCCCAGAATCCTCTATAAATAGCTATGAATAGCTAGGGGAGAAGGGGAAGTTCTGGATGAGAAACCTAATAAGTCATGGCCAGAGGAGGAGAATCCTCAAAAAGGCACACTTGATGCTTGATGCTTGATGCTTGAAGCTGGATAGCTACAGAAGGTTGAAAGCCAAGCACAAGGCTGCTGAATACACATTGCGTTGAGGAAAAAACTCTATTAATTTGCTAAGTTTAAGTTCAGTTTCTAATCTCTTTGAGATTTTAGCCACTGATTAAGGTTTCATACCTGACCAGTGTGCTTCCAACGAGAGCAAGAAGATTCAAAGATCAAGCTTCCAGTTTGGCTCATTAACAGAGAATAAGAGTCACTCTTCACTGCTACATCAAGACCAAGCATTAACAAAGGGGAGATCCATCCATTCTTCCCTCTTTTGTAATCGAATTATAAATTCGTTGTAATTTTCTTTACATTCAAACAAAGATTTTACACGCTTCCAATTTTTCAGAGGAAACAGTCTCTCTTCTCTTGTGAATATAGCAAGTTGTAATTGTCTGAAGTCTAATAAGTTGCCTAGCCTTTGTTCTTTAGGAGCTATCAATCCTTACCGAAGAAGTTCTATCTGCTTCTATTGATTCTGCATCATATTATGAATATCCCTCAGAATATCTGCGACAATCTCTCCTCTGGGTCTATTCTGTGATTGTTCGAGCTGTTACGACTTGCCCTTCTATCCATACCTATGTTGGTGAAAGATGACAGTAATTTGGAAAGTGAAAAGATAGATGGAATTTTGGAATCAAGGGAAGGAGTATCAGGAAGGAATAGATAACGTTGTACATTGTAGTTGGATTGTATAATCGAGACCCATGCATTCCAATTGCAAATTAATAGCCCATTAATTTGCTGCTTGGTTGTATTGTAGATGCGAGAACCTGAGCTCTAATACCAACGTGTAATGCCCTACCTGACGGGTACAGAGATGCTATTGCGATGTATATACGCAGGGCAGAAATATGCTCACATATATACATTAAGCATTCGTACAAACAAGTATTAGAGTACAAAAGTACGTAGTGTATATACATTCCAACATAAGGAGTACAGCTACAAAGTTATCATAGAGCGTGATATAATATTACAGGTACATTATAACACTGTTAGGTATAAAAGTAAGATTTACAACATGTACAGTGCAAAAAGTTGCTCACGAGCTAGCCAGAAGAGTCAGGAATAGAAGGAGCTAAGACTAATCAGCCTGCTCCTAGAGGTAAGCTTAATCTTCAACGGAGGGCTCCACTTTAATACAAGCTTTATAACCTGAACATGCAAGTCCAGGGAAGTCAGAAAATTCTCCAATGAGTGGCCAGGTAAATGCCAAGTGGAATGCAGAGATAAGTACATGCGTATCAATAAATCCAAATCAGAAAGCATGCGTTGAAAGTTGTGTCGTGAACACAAAAATAAAAAGCATGTGACGAAGGCATAAAACTGATGAAAGTGATTAAGCATGAATAAGTCATTTATTACCGTTCTTGATATTTATTCTTATTACTCATCCTATACATATATCTATGTGCGTGTAATTGCGTCCCAGCACACATTCATCCACATTTCAGTAAAGTGAGGTTGTTATTGGGAACCAACAGGGTATCAATGAACAATGTTTACAGTGGGTCACGTGCATGCCCGGGATCACGGTCCAGGGTGTTTCTATGCTGGTGTACGGAACCGACTGCAAGGTGTATAGGAGGGTCTTATAGGATGCCCTTTCAAGATGGTACCAGGAAGGAATGAGCCAGCACTCCCCTCGGTCACCTAGTGGCTCTCAGGTTGAACCGAAAGTTTTAGTTGCACAACATACCTAATACCACTGTAAACACGAACATATATTGATATTCGTAAGTTTTTCCCAAACACGGTGTAAGTTGTTCTTTTTATGATTTATTAGGTAATTATCAGATTACAAGAATGTGCATGAGCATGTCAGCAGTATCATGTGTACATAAGTACTATCAGGAGATTAGGTTAACATTCCTGTAAGTGATAATTATAAACCAGGTATAATATGTTAGATGGCAGGTGATAGTAATTAGGTGTTATGTTATAACATGTCAGAGGTCAGGTGTCAAATGATAGCATGTCAAAGCTTAACAGATCAAGTGAAAGCAGGGCAAGTAATAGCAGATATTAACCGTCAATGTAGGTAGTTAGCAAGCAAGTGAGCAACCAAGAGGAACTAAGCAGAGCTGGAGGCACGAACAACGAACAGTGTTTAATCACTGAAGCGCTTGGCGGAGCCACCGGTTCAACTCGACTTAAAATACGAGTCTAAAATCTGGCAGAGTTCTGCCTAGGCGAGTCTGGTGATAAAGCGCTGAGCGCTAAGCATGCCTACTAGACAGAGCAAAAGAGACATGATGGTCTAGGCGCACTCTTTTTTCGATGAAGTAGGCAAGAGCCTGTCGAAGCGCACCCCTCTTTAGATGAAGTGGGCAAGAGCCTTCACTAGAGTACGTCTGGGGTCTAAACGCACTCTCGGTAGCTACCACGAAACCCATAAGGGTGCAAGATTTAGACCTATTTGGTAGCTATCCCGAGAGTGGCCAGAAACCCATAGTCGGTACAATGGTATCTATACTATTAATACCACATATACATAAGCAGGATGTCGTATACATTATTACAAGCATTATAGTACAATGTCCGGTACAAGCCATGGCATGTCCACAGAATACAACACACCCACACTCGTACAGTCATACCTGACTGATAAAAAATATAACAGAATACAAAATTCAATACAAGCCCAATTTTGCAAGGAAAGCCACTCTCCTAAAACACAAATCCCAAAACTCCGTGCGCTCGAGCTCCCGAGCGAGGAAACACACGAAGCGAGAGAATGAGAGGGGGGCTTGGCCCCATGGTGGCCACCAGCCCTAAGGGGTGCACCACCACCTAGGGATGTTAAGGGAGGTGGCCGACCTAGGGAGAGAGGAGAGGGAGAGTACAAGAGGGTGGTGGGTGGTGTTTGTAGTTGGTTATAATGGAGGAGTTTGATTTTGAAGGAGAAATGAAAAGGAAGTTGAAGGATATGAGGATGATGGTAATGTTGGAGGTTGGAATAAGGGTGATGGAGGTGGTGTTGTAATGTAGAGAGTGAAGATGGTAGTGATGGAGAGGAATACAAGAGGTGGTGAAGATGATGGAGTTGTTTGTAGTGGTGGAGATGACGTAGTTGAAGATGGTGAAGTGATTGTCAGAATAATCACCGGAATGGTCACCGCAGACATCACCAGAGTGGAGGGAGCCTGTCAAGAGCTTGAGGTTGTGGTCAGCCTAGATGGAGATGGAGTGGAGGTGGTTTGGTGGAAGGATTTGTTGGTGGTGGTTGTTTTGGAGAAGATAAAGGAGATGGTGGAAATTTGGTGGTGTTTTTAGAGTTTTTGATGGAATAAATAGAGATAGAGGAGGAAGGAGATGATGGAGATGTGTTGTTGAAGCTAGGTGATTAGGATTTTGATGGAGAAATGAAGGTGAAAAGAGATGGAAATGAAGTTGTTTTGGAGTTGGAGATTAAAGGAGAAGGGAAAGGATTATTGTTAGGCTTTTTTTTTTTTGTGAAATGGTGAAGGTGTGAGATGGCTTGGCCGACCTTGGAAATGGGAGCGGAGATAAGGATGGGTTGGGATATTTTGGTGGAGATATTTTGAAAGAAGGAAGTAGAATGCTTTAGAATAATGGAGAAGTGTTTGGAAGTTATTAGAAGGAAAAGGAAGGAAGGAAAAAGGGGAATAAGGAAAAGAAAAGGGAAAAAGGAAAAAGTAACTGGAATAAATAGAAATAATTAGAATGGTTTATTCCCCGGTTCAGTCGCGGATGCGGAAAATTTTTAGAAAAAAATCGGAAACGCCCGAAAATCAAGTATCTCAAAAAATCCCCAAAAATTCTCAAAATAAAGAATATTACTCTGAGGATCATAGTGAAATGGGACTTAAAAAATTCAATCCCATTTTCAGATTAAAAATCTTAGAATCAATCGTCATTACTGGTCGACAATGAATCTTTCCTGATTATGATAAATTTAGAAAAATTTCAAAAAATATATTCATATAGTAATATATTATTCTAAGAAAAAATATGAGAGCAGTTTTCAGAAATTTGACTCTGTTTGTAATTAAAATTTTGAGAATCAATCGCTGATACCAATCAATACTAAATTTTGAGATTTTATAGAAATAATTCAGAAAAATTCCAAAAAATCATGAAAATTTTGGGATACGTACGTGTACATATTCCGGGGATGGGATTACACTGTCAGTCAAATGGAATGCAATTACAACTGAAAAAGTCTTTTGTTCACTTAAATAGACGTACTTAAGATGCTTAAGTAAAACTTTTAACTCTAAGGTAGGGAAAGACTCAATGGAAGGAGAGTCAAGTTTGTTGGCTCCGAATTTGGTGAAATTAGGCTTGATGCCCAATTTATGACAGACTTGACAATTTGTTCGAGATTAAAATCTTATGACTTTAACTCAAAGTCACAATCAGTTTCTGGTTCCAACTCCTCTCTATGTTCACTTGTCAAATTTTCAATGAGGTTAACTTCTAATGATTGATCCTCTATATCCTGTGGCTGCTTTCCTAGGTTGAAGACATTGGCTCTCTAGTCATGTCTCCAAAGGTTAACCTCAATGATCTATTCCTACAATTGATATTGCATTGGCAACTGCAAGGAAAAGATGCCCTAAGATAACGAGAGTTTGCAACCTAGGGTTAGGCATAGGTAATGTCTCAAGAACAATGAAATCAATAGGAGACATCAGTAATTTCCCCTTTGGAATTTTCGTTGACCAGTAAGCTAATTTGAGGGTGACTTGGGTCGGACTAAGCTCACCCGACATGAGTTGCTGATAAACAAAGAAGGGAAGTAAGTTGATACTTGCTCCAAATCAAGGAGTGCATGACTAATCTCGGTTTGTCCTATCATGCAAGCAATGATAGGATAACACGGATCCTTTTACTTGATAGGGATCAGATATGACAGTAGCTCACTAATATTAGTGGTTAAAAAGACTTTCTTTGTTACATTAGTCTTTTTTTTCTTGGTATACATGTCCTTAAGAAATTTTGCATATGACGGCATTTGTTGGATAGCATAAAGAAGTGGCACATTAATTTTTATTTGATTAAACGTCTCTAGTATCTTTTCAATGTGTGAATTTTTTTGGTTATGATTTTTAAGCCTATTTGGGAATGGTATTATGGCTTATGCACTTGCTTGGTTGACTTGTCTTTTTCAAACTTGTCTGAAATTGAATGGAGTGGAATGAGATGAAGTGGATGCTTGTGTTGTGTTGTGCTGGATTGGATTAGGTAACATCGACACTCTATTATCAGCTTGTTTCCTTGATCTGAATGTTTGAACCACATTATATTGATTAACTATTCATCTTGAGGCAAACCTGCTTGGCTAGAGTTTCTCGGATTTGTTATCAGCTGACTAGGCAAAGTCTCTTTGGCCTTTCACTTAGTGAACTGGCTAACTGGCTCATTTGAACCTCTAATCTAGAAATGACTTGACTGTTGTTACTTAACAGTTGTCCCTTATTTTGTATGAATGATGCTTGGGACTTGATGAGAGTTTCCATACTCTTCTCCAAATTAGTCAATTTCTTTTCTGCTGGAGGATTTTGGTATGAACAGTGTGGAACTTAGTTGGAGAAATTTTGTTGATAGTTGGGAGTTTGAAAGTGAATGGAATTGTTTGACTGTGAGTGATCACGGTTACTTTGGCTCCATGAAAAATTCAGATGATTTCTCCAGTCCGGATAGTATGTTTATGCATAAGAATTTTTGTGGGGCCTTATATAGGCCACATTTCAACGTTTGGCAACATCTGCTGGGCATGAAACATAGGACACTCTTCAAACACATGGTTCATGACTTAACAATAAGTGCAGCTTGGAGTTTGAATCTGGTTTGGGCTAACTTAGTTTAATGGAGATGGTTTTTTGTTTCTTGAGCTTTCAGCCTTCTCATTAGGCTAGCAATTTTAGCCTCAGCAGTTATGTATGATTCAATGGAATGGAAATCTCCTTTAGAAGAGATAGGATTTGTGTTTTTAGACTTTTTCAGAGTAGGTTCCTGATTGGTAGTGAAAAGTGCATTTTTATCATCATATTTACCATCACATTTTCATATTTATTCATATAATTCTGCACATTTACTAATATTTTATGATTTATTGTGTGCAGGCCTTGAGTTCTTATTTTAATAATAAATAAACTCTAAAAGAAGCCCAAAAGCCCATATTCAAGCCCAATGTAAAAGTTGCAAATATCAATTGCCAAAATTGCAAATACACAAGGGCCAAAGTTGCAAATACAAAGAAGAGGGAAGGATAGACTTCTATTCAACCCTAAACACTTGCAGGATAAAGATAAAAGCCCAAGAAGGAGATTTAAGATCACAAATTCGTGGATAAAAGATTTGAGATCTAGGTAACTTGCTTCCCAAGTTATATCCAAATCAAAAGATTAAGAGCCAGGATGCAGCTTCCAGAAGAAAAAGCCCAGATGGACGGACCAGGGAAGGCCACGCGCCAAAGCGCGTGGCCAGCCGCCACAACTTGGCTGCGGAAACGCGGCCCAAGCCGCGTTTCCGCGGCAATTCAGTCTTATCTGACCACGGGTTTTCGTGGGAGAGTTGTGTTGGGACTCTACTACCTTCTGCACCTATAAATACCCCTGCAGTGCAACCGTAAAGGGCATACAGAATCTACAGAGCAAATTCTAGGGTTTCTTAGGCTAACTTGTAGTTTAGGTTAGATTTTATTTTCGTTTTTCTTTTGTAAATTTTGTAACTGAGAGTGGAGGAAGCTTTCATGGAGGAAGGAGTCCATGCTTGTACTGAGGTGACAGCGGTGTAAGCCTACTTTTCTTCCATTGTTAATGAAATCCACTTGAGGTTTGTTTTATTTTATGTTCTTTTATTCTTGTTTATTTATGTTCTTCTATCCTTGTTCTATTCTTCTATTTTTTCTCTAATGTCTTGTGAACCATGAGACCTAATTGCGTTGAGACTGCCTAGCCGAAGAAGAACCCTTGATGGCCTATGGAGATGAACAAACCTTCATTAGTTTGTCTTTTATTTTCGTAGTGTAGATTAAGAAGGTGAACGATCCTATACGCCATACTTGTACGCCTTCCAAGACAAGGTAAGTCATCGCACAGATCAAATGTAACGCCCCGATTCCACAGATACGGGGACGTCACTGCGACGTATAGGCGTAAGTCCGAAAATGCACCCACACATATACGCTAAGCAAAAGTACAACAAGAAAGGATCAGAGTGCAACGCAAAGTATGGTATACACACATATATGCCAACATAAAGGTACAATACAAAGTCATCACAGTATATGATAGACATTACATAGTCCATATGTCTTTTATCATACAAGTCCAAAAGTGAAATATACAGCAAAAGCACAAAAGGGCTCACGAGTAGGATGGAAATCCCGTGAGTCAAGAGAAGTCAGGCACAAGGAGCGGGAGCTGGGATGCCTGCTCGCAAGGATGGCTCGATCTACGATGGACAACTCCACTACGATCTAGCCTCGGAATCTGAATGTGCGAATCCAAGGGGTCAAGACATATAATAATAAATGAACTGCAGCCAAGTGGCTAAGAGACAGGAATGGGTCAGAGCACAAGTATAGAATATAAGAACGGATATAACATAATCGTAAAATAAGAAATGCAAGTAAAACAGATCACGAGCAAAAGTGATTATATATGCTCAAGTCACTGTCCCATGAGACTAGTACATCGAAGGAATAATCCAAACAAGGAAACCCTCATACATATACCCTTATCTCAGGCCACAGGAAATCAAGCGTATAGAATCGGAGTTGCAAATCATACGATAGTCAAAACGTGAATACATAATAGACACAACCATAAATCCAAACAGGAACAAGTAATAGTTAAACCGGAATCATCACTGGAGTCACAGAAATCATAATAAGTGTCACAAACTGGGAACATAACTGGAACATGCCTGGAATATCAAGAATCATAACAATATCCATAACAATGTCAATTATCATTATTATTACTCGTCTAACCCATATATCTAGGTATGTGTCTCGGTATCGATCCCGACTCACATACATCCATATATAAGAAAGTCGAGGGTCGTTAACGGAAGTAGATGGAGAACTGATAACACTTCTTATAGTGGTTTCCATACACCTGGAACCGGTTTTTGGAGGCCCAATGTCCCCCTAACAGTACTCAGGATGTGGGCCCAAAGTCCCACTAACAGTCATCTAGTGTGGGCCCGAGGTCCCACTAACAGTAATCTACCATATATCATCCACCTACTATAAGCAAGGTATCATTCCGGCATCCATCACTTCCACCCATACCCCATACAAGTTGTAGTTTATTAAGGATTATCAGTTTACGGGAAAGTGAACATGACAGTATTAGCCCTTCAGATTCAAGAGGTGGCCCCCATGGGTTTCAAGAGGTGGCCCCCACCGTGTGGTGTGGCACTTTGTTCCATGTGGCACTTTGTTCTGAGGGAGTGGATTCTAGAGGTGGCCCCCATGGGTTTCAAGAGGTGGCCCCCACCGTGTGGTGTGGCACTTTGTTCTGAGGGAGTGGATTCTAGAGGTGGCCCCCATGGGTTTCAAGAGGTGGCCCCCACCGTGTGGTGTGGCACTTTGTTCCATGTGGCACTTTGTTCTGAGGGAGTGGATTCTAGAGGTGGCCCCCATGGGTTTCAAGAGGTGGCCCCCACCGTGTGGTGTGGCACTTTGTTCCATGTGGCACTTTGTTCTGAGGGAGTGGATTCTAGAGGTGGCCCCCATGGGTTTCAAGAGGTGGCCCCCACCGTGTGGCGTGGCACTTTGTTCCATGTGGCACTTAGTTCCATAAAACAAGGCAGGGTTCCCGCAAATAAGATAATCATAAAGTCAAGTGTATCATGCTTGGTTTAAGGGATAGCATGACAAAGTGGTGATGTCTAGCAAGCAATAAAACATAACAATAAATGTAGAATGGGCCGGGTCAATCATGACATAACTATAGGGTCTGGCAAGGTGGTGGCATGGTTAGTTGATATACATGTGTTAAAAGAGAACATAAAGTTGACAAGTGGTTGATAATGTTACTTGACAAATCGTGAAGTAATATGAGGTAAGATCCAACAAGTAATAAGTCCTAAAGTACCAGTCATGAAGTACAAGAAACCATAATGCATAACACATAAACCAACGACAAGATCCAATTTTAGGAGGGAAATCATTTAAGACATATAGTCAGAATTAGTCGACTAGGGTCAAGGGACTAGTCGACTAATATAGGTTTCAAGTCGACTAACAGGTACGCAAGTCGACTAAGTCTGGGATAAAGAGAATTGGGGTCACTGTTCCAGGAAACATTAGTCGACTAAGGTAAAATGGCTAGTCGACTAAGGTGTTCAAGTCGACTAATAAAATAGGCTTAAGTCGACTGGGCCGAGAGTTGGTTTCTGGTCCAAGGAGGGTTAGTCGACTAGGTGAATTCAGGAGTCGACTAATAGGGATTTCCAGAGAGTTGATCAGTCGACTAATATTTGGGGTAAGTCGACTAATACTGTGTTTTCCAGAAAAACTAGGTTTCAGCTAAGTGTTCTAGTAGACTAGGTTCTAGGTCAAGTCGACTAATCGTGGTCGGGGAGCAGTTTACAGAACTGAACTTGGGGGTTGTTCTTGATGACAAAAATGGGGTTTTTATGACATTAGGGGACCTGATCTACTAACACAAGTACACAAGGGACGGACTAGCCTTGGTGAGTAGAGATATTTACATGGAAAGGTTGGATCTTTAGTTTGATAACCTAAAAATGGGATTTTTTAAGGTGCAAGTGTTCAAGAATTCCCATCACAAGTATATAAGGAGTTAACTAGGTCTTGGTGAGTAAAGATACTCACTTGGATGGGTTCAATTGGAGCTTGATCCAAGAAGAAGATGGTGGCTTCAATCCATGAGTGGTTGTTGAAGCTTGAGGTGGAGGAGGTTGAACTTGGAGTTGCCTTGAAGGTTGGAGGTGATGCCCTTGATGCCCTAGATGAACTCTTGTGGTTGGAGGAGGAGATGGAGGAGAAGAGATTAGGGTTTCTTGGTGCTAGGGTTTGTGGAGGAGATGAGGGAATTTTGGAGAGGGTTTCTCTCTTGATGAAGTGAAAGAGGAAGAAAAGGATTTAATTGCAATTGAAAGGAATATATATGATGGGGATTTTGCAAAGGAGATGCAAATAGGATAGATGCAAGGGGCTTTCTTGCAAAAAGGGAGGTGAGGTGTCCCTAGAGTGGCCACTTGGCCGGCCATGGGAAGGAGAGAGAGTGAGTGGGGTTAGGTGCAATGTGAGTGGGAAATGAGGTGGCATGACAAGGTGGAAAATGGAATTGCAAAATTGGAAAAAAGCCCGAAATTCAAGTATCTCTGTATGATCTGAAAATTTTACCAAAAATCAAGAATAATATATGAAGACCAATAGTGAAATCCGTTCGAAGAAATACTGTATAGTTTTAAAATTAAAATCCCGGAATCAGTGATTTACCGACTCCGAAAGAATTTCCATAAAATCATAAAATCCTCAGAAAAAGAATATAGATAGAAATATGATCCCGAGAAATAAAGTCTAAAGAATCATCATGAAATTCCAAACAGTTTGAGAATTAAAATCCGGGAATCGGTCAGCGGCACTGGCCGACACCGGTTTTGAAGAAATTCAAATTAATCCGAGAAAAATCCAGAAAATCACAGAAAACCTAATATATTGAAAAATAACATTTAAATTGAAATCGGTCAATTCTACACGTCAGAAATACCAATCGAAGAATATACTATGATCGGGCCCTCGGCTCAGACTAGGGCTGACTCCGAGTCCACGAATCCAAATCCAATATAAAATAATCGTATAGGAAATTCATGATACAGAATAAATACAGAAACAAATCGAAAAATACGATCGAAAATCCGAACACGCAACTAAGTACGTATTCCAAGAACGGGGTATTACAATCTACCCACCTTACAAAAAATTGCGTCCTCGCAATTTCGTTAAGGAGGCAAATTGAATACAAGGAGGACGAAGGCATGAATAAAGGCATCATAAAACCAAAACAGGGAGGAAGATAAATACAAGAAGGTCCAGAATTAACAATGATAGAATGACAATGGAAACAATATTAAGAAAGATAACCAACTCAAATACAAGATCTGGGGTAGTGGTTACCATGAAATCCTAAGGCTCCTGCTCCGGATACTGATCTCCCCCTCTGCTGCAACACCTGAAGCCTCTGCTGCCATGATGTGAACTTGGCCTCTGCCCTGATCTGCTCTGGCTCTCATCCTTCTCTGCTGATGATCATACCGTTGGGGTGGAAATGGAGCTCTCCGGTCAACGGGCTCTGGGTCCCTCCTCAATGGCGGTGCTGGAAGTGCTGGGGCCGGATGTGCTGGTCTGACTGGTGCCGTATGCTCAAACTTCCTGTACCGGCAATCCCTTAGTGCATGACCTCTTGCCCCACATGCCAAAGATAATCCATTGGCTACCCGACAATCTCTCTTGTAATGTCCGGGCCTGTGGCAGAAATTGCATGTGATCTGAGGAAGAGGGGTCTGGAATGGTCTCTCCATCATCGGGCCCTGGGTTGCCCTATCCTCATCCTCCTCATCCATCAACTCAAAAGGCCTCTTCTTGGCTTGGCTCTTCATCTGATTCTCCTTCTTCTTCTCCAGTCCACGCTCTACTTCTCGAGCTATGGTGAGAATCTCGGAATATGTCTTCAGCTGCTGGGGCACCAGGAATACCTGTAGGTCCATCTGCAGGCCCTGCTGAAATCTGCTTGCCCGCTTCTCTTCATCCGTCACCATGTACGGGGCAAAGCGGCTCAATCTGAGAAACTCTGCGGCATACTCATCCACGGACTTACTCCCCTGCCGAAGTCTGATGAATTGTTCTTCCATGTCCTTCTGAGCTGTGACAGGGAAGAATCTGCTGTAGAAACTCTTGGAGAAGGTGTCCCAAGTGACAGGCTTCTCCAATTTGGCCTCTTCTGCTAGCCACCAAGTCCTGGCTATATCCTTCAATTGGATCTTGGCAACCTCCACTTGGTTTTCCTCTGGGACACGGGCTGCCTTCAACAAGTCCGATGTGTCCGTTAACCATTGCTCAGCCTCCAAGGGTTTCTCCCCACCCGTGAATATGGCTGGCTGCAGCCTCCTGAAGTCTGATATGTTCCCCGGCCTCTGTCCCTTAGGTGCTGCTATCCCTTGCCGGAGAAGTTCGGTCTGCTGCTGTTGGTTCTCCACCTGCTGTTGCTGGTTTTCCACCACCATCTGGATAACCCTCAATATATCCACATTCTCTCCCGCTGCTCCATTCGATGCTGATCCGGAGTTGCTGCGACCCGATCTCCTCTCCATCGATACTAGGTATGGACAGACTGGGAGGAGCTGGAACATGGAATGGAAGGATTTCAGGATTTGAAGGATGGAATCAAGAAGAACTAGATAAATCAAAAGGACTAGACAACTTTGTACATTGATGTTGGCATCCGCAAATTACTAGAATTTGCTACTTGTTTGTACTATAGAGGTAAGAGCCTAAGCTCTGATACCAACCTGTAACGCCCCGATTCCACGGATACGGGGACGTCACTGCGACGTATAGGCGTAAGTCCGAAAATGCACCCACACATATACGCTAAGCAAAAGTACAACAAGAAAGGATCAGAGTGCAACGCAAAGTATGGTATACACACATATATGCCAACATAAAGGTACAATACAAAGTCATCACAGTATATGATAGACATTACATAGTCCATATGTCTTTTATCATACAAGTCCAAAAGTGAAATATACAGCAAAAGCACAAAAGGGCTCACGAGTAGGATGGAAATCCCGTGAGTCAAGAGAAGTCAGGCACAAGGAGCGGGAGCTGGGATGCCTGCTCGCAAGGATGGCTCGATCTACGATGGACAACTCCACTACGATCTAGCCTCGGAATCTGAATGTGCGAATCCAAGGGGTCAAGACATATAATAATAAATGAACTGCAGCCAAGTGGCTAAGAGACAGGAATGGGTCAGAGCACAAGTATAGAATATAAGAACGGATATAACATAATCGTAAAATAAGAAATGCAAGTAAAACAGATCACGAGCAAAAGTGATTATATATGCTCAAGTCACTGTCCCATGAGACTAGTACATCGAAGGAATAATCCAAACAAGGAAACCCTCACACATATACCCTTATCTCAGGCCACAGGAAATCAAGCGTATAGAATCGGAGTTGCAAATCATACGATAGTCAAAACGTGAATACATAATAGACACAACCATAAATCCAAAACAGGAACAAGTAATAGTTAAAACCGGAATCATCACTGGAGTCACAGAAATCATAATAAGTGTCACAAACTGGGAACATAACTGGAACATGCCTGGAATATCAAGAATCATAACAATATCCATAACAATGTCAATTATCATTATTATTACTCGTCTAACCCATATATCTAGGTATGTGTCTCGGTATCGATCCCGACTCACATACATCCATATATAAGAAAGTCGAGGGTCGTTAACGGAAGTAGATGGAGAACTGATAACACTTCTTATAGTGGTTTCCATACACCTGGAACCGGTTTTTGGAGGCCCAATGTCCCCCTAACAGTACTCAGGATGTGGGCCCAAAGTCCCACTAACAGTCATCTAGTGTGGGCCCGAGGTCCCACTAACAGTAATCTACCATATATCATCCACCTACTATAAGCAAGGTATCATTCCGGCATCCATCACTTCCACCCATACCCCATACAAGTTGTAGTTTATTAAGGATTATCAGTTTACGGGAAAGTGAACATGACAGTATTAGCCCTTCAGATTCAAGAGGTGGCCCCCATGGGTTTCAAGAGGTGGCCCCCACCGTGTGGTGTGGCACTTTGTTCCATGTGGCACTTTGTTCTGAGGGAGTGGATTCTAGAGGTGGCCCCCATGGGTTTCAAGAGGTGGCCCCCACCGTGTGGTGTGGCACTTTGTTCCATGTGGCACTTTGTTCTGAGGGAGTGGATTCTAGAGGTGGCCCCCATGGGTTTCAAGAGGTGGCCCCCACCGTGTGGTGTGGCACTTTGTTCCATGTGGCACTTTGTTCTGAGGGAGTGGATTCTAGAGGTGGCCCCCATGGGTTTCAAGAGGTGGCCCCCACCGTGTGGTGTGGCACTTTGTTCCATGTGGCACTTTGTTCTGAGGGAGTGGATTCTAGAGGTGGCCCCCATGGGTTTCAAGAGGTGGCCCCCACCGTGTGGCGTGGCACTTTGTTCCATGTGGCACTTAGTTCCATAAAACAAGGCAGGGTTCCCGCAAATAAGATAATCATAAAGTCAAGTGTATCATGCTTGGTTTAAGGGATAGCATGACAAAGTGGTGATGTCTAGCAAGCAATAAAACATAACAATAAATGTAGAATGGGCCGGGTCAATCATGACATAACTATAGGGTCTGGCAAGGTGGTGGCATGGTTAGTTGATATACATGTGTTAAAAGAGAACATAAAGTTGACAAGTGGTTGATAATGTTACTTGACAAATTGTGAAGTAATATGAGGTAAGATCCAACAAGTAATAAGTCCTAAAGTACCAGTCATGAAGTACAAGAAACCATAATGCATAACACATAAACCAACGACAAGATCCAATTTTAGGAGGGAAATCATTTAAGACATATAGTCAGAATTAGTCGACTAGGGTCAAGGGACTAGTCGACTAATATAGGTTTCAAGTCGACTAACAGGTACGCAAGTCGACTAAGTCTGGGATAAAGAGAATTGGGGTCACTGTTCCAGGAAACATTAGTCGACTAAGGTAAAATGGCTAGTCGACTAAGGTGTTCAAGTCGACTAATAAAATAGGCTTAAGTCGACTGGGCCGAGAGTTGGTTTCTGGTCCAAGGAGGGTTAGTCGACTAGGTGAATTCAGGAGTCGACTAATAGGGATTTCCAGAGAGTTGATCAGTCGACTAATATTTGGGGTAAGTCGACTAATACTGTGTTTTCCAGAAAAACTAGGTTTCAGCTAAGTGTTCTAGTAGACTAGGTTCTAGGTCAAGTCGACTAATCGTGGTCGGGGAGCAGTTTACAGAACTGAACTTGGGGGTTGTTCTTGATGACAAAAATGGGGTTTTTATGACATTAGGGGACCTGATCTACTAACACAAGTACACAAGGGACGGACTAGCCTTGGTGAGTAGAGATATTTACATGGAAAGGTTGGATCTTTAGTTTGATAACCTAAAAATGGGATTTTTTAAGGTGCAAGTGTTCAAGAATTCCCATCACAAGTATATAAGGAGTTAACTAGGTCTTGGTGAGTAAAGATACTCACTTGGATGGGTTCAATTGGAGCTTGATCCAAGAAGAAGATGGTGGCTTCAATCCATGAGTGGTTATTGAAGCTTGAGGTGGAGGAGGTTGAACTTGGAGTTGCCTTGGAGGTTGGAGGTGATGCCCTAGATGTACTCTTGTGGTTGGAGGAGGAGATGGAGGAGAAGAGATTAGGGTTTCTTGGTGCTAGGGTTTGTGGAGGAGATGAGGGAATTTTGGAGAGGGTTTCTCTCTTGATGAAGTGAAAGAGGAAGAAAAGGATTTAATTGCAATTGAAAGGAATATATATGATGGGGATTTTGCAAAGGAGATGCAAATAGGATAGATGCAAGGGGCTTTCTTGCAAAAAGGGAGGTGAGGTGTCCCTAGAGTGGCCACTTGGCCGGCCATGGGAAGGAGAGAGAGTGAGTGGGGTTAGGTGCAATGTGAGTGGGAAATGAGGTGGCATGACAAGGTGGAAAATGGAATTGCAAAATTGGAAAAAAGCCCGAAATTCAAGTATCTCTGTATGATCTGAAAATTTTACCAAAAATCAAGAATAATATATGAAGACCAATAGTGAAATCCGTTCGAAGAAATACTGTATAGTTTTAAAATTAAAAATCTCGGAATCAGTGATTTACTGACTCCGAAAGAATTTCCATAAAATCATAAAATCCTCAGAAAAAGAATATAGATAGAAAATATGATCCCGAGAAATAAAGTCTAAAGAATCATCATGAAATTCCAAACAGTTTGAGAATTAAAAATCCGGGAATCGGTCAGCGGCACTGGCCGACACCGGTTTTGAAGAAATTCAAATTAATCCGAGAAAAATCCAGAAAATCACAGAAAACCTAATATATTGAAAAATAACATTTAAAATTGAAATCGGTCAATTCTACACGTCAGAAATACCAAATCGAAGAATATACTATGATCGGGCCCTCGGCTCAGACTAGGGCTGACTCCGAGTCCACGAATCCAAATCCAATATAAAATAATCGTATAGGAAATTCATGATACAGAATAAATACAGAAAACAAATCGAAAAATACGATCGAAAATCCGAACACGCAACTAAGTACGTATTCCAAGAACGGGGTATTACATCAAAGGTAAGCAAGGTAGAAGAGGTTGGTATGTATGTGTTTAATTTCTTTCTTTTCTTTCTTTAGTTTAGATCACACCACCATATTCCCAATTTCTTTTCCTCACTTTCATTGTAAATATCACTTCTAATTCTCATTCTTCTTTCTTTCTAACTTAACTTTAAATTAATACAAATTTTAGAGATAACTTATTGACAAAGCTTCCATCGCTAGTCCCTCCCTGAGGATCACGACCCGCATAGCCACTGCTACCGCGGATTCGAATTGAGCACCTTGCACAACTTGTTCTAAATCTAATTCCTTATTATTGTGTGCAGGTAAAAACTCAATCAAAACATTGGCGCCGTTGCCGGGGAGGGACGGTAAGTTATTCTCTAATAATAAATTTTTTTTTTAACTAATTCTTTTATTCTTTCTGTTTGCAGGACAGGGAAACTGACAGCAGAAGTGGACATATAGCAATTCTGTGCCTCTGCCCTCGAAGGCAGAGCACAAGAGCCTACTTCAGAGCCGTGGAAACACGGCAATTGCCGCGAAACCGCGGCCTGAGTAGTTCCCTACTGATCCATCTTTTTGCAGGTTGCTGCAAATTGCAATATCTGTCTACTGCTCTGTTAAACTTTGTTCTGTGATAACCCTGCTTACTGATAATTAATCAACAGTAAAATACATGTTGTTAAAGATAAAAATTGATTAGACATTTGCATATTAGGCACGTGTCTTTTTAATTCCTTTATTTTTACTGTTGAAGAGTGCTGGAGCAAGGTACGTTCGCATTGCATGTAGAATAGGACTCATCTCTTGGTTGATGCTTTGAGTGAATCTTATTTGCATATTTTGTACACTTGCACAAATTTATTTTAAGGGCATCACCCATTAACAAGATAAGGTGGGGATTTCATCACCCTTCCTTAACCCAAAAATCATATCCCAAGCACTCACTAACCCAAGCCTAACTTAAAATTAGTAGACGTTGGCCCTAGGGACATCTCGGACTCAATTAGGAGATTATCCTAAGGGGGAACGGTGCTGGAAGTTGACTCCTGCCAAATCAGTGTCTAGGAAGGGGATTGAGGGCCGAAAGCCCGAAGATTGGTGGTTATTTAATTAAGGAACGTCTTTGACAGAAAACCTCCCACCACTCTTGTCCTGACCTGGCTGATTAACTTGTGGTCAAAGTCTGCACCCTACCTCCCGTGGACAGTTTAACCAGTTAGGAGTCATCTAGGTCATAGGTCTACCCTAACTTAGGTTAGAAATTTTCTTTTTTTTTTTGTTTATTTGTTTGTTTTTCTTTTTCTTTTGTTTGTTTTGTGTGATATGGCCTATAACAATAATTTTTTCAATTTTAATGAGGATCCATATTATACACCAACCTCTTTTTCGGATATTACCAACCCGGCATATCATAACTCTAACCAACCTAGTGTGCCAAATTGGTCTTATCCGAATAATTACATGCCCCAGCCCCAATACTATGAACAAGATTGGAATAATCATCACTACTCTTCACAGAGTCAATGGGGATTCAACACCCCTGAGCCATATGGTCAACCACCTGTTCAACCATTATCTTCGTACACGTCTTTTCCTACATCACCAATGTTTCAATCCTCCAATGATCCATTCAATGGGTTAGAAGAAAAAGTGGATCGGTTGCAAGAGATAATGAATGATCAAATTTCTAGACTTTCAAACATTCTTGAACTTACCAACCAAGTTGATAGGAACCAAGAATCATCCTATCTAGAAGACCTTGATCAAAATTAAATTTCATCACATCAATATGAACTGGACCAATCTCAATCCTTGGACAAATTGGCTAGTTTTAATTTCAATGATATTGAATTAGATTGTGAATGTGAACCCGATCCAAAACTTTGCGATTCAGTTTCCATCTTCGAATCTATGTTGACTCCAGTATCCTTACCCAATTTGGACCAACTTTCTGAGCCAACATTTATTCCTGTGCCCATAGATCATGAAATTGAATCACCCATTTTTGAAGATCATCATAGTGAACTTGACCAATTTCATACTTTTGAAAGTCCCCTTGACAAATTGGCAAGTTCTAATTTTTATGAGATTGAGACTAATGAGATATGTGACCTAGATTCCCAAATCTATGATTAAGTTCAAATTCCCGAATCATTATTGACTCTTGTTTTGTTACCCGACTTAGATAATATTTTAGAGTCAGTTTTGATTCCCACACCTATCATTCCTGAGCTTGAATCACCAACATTGAGTCACATTCAATTGTGGGAAAATGATTGTGGACTTGAGTTTCAATTTCTTGACTTGAACCCAATTCTTGAACCTAGCCCGATTCCTGAACCCTTACTTGATTTGAGTTTCTTTCCTGAGTCGGTATTAGTTCCTGAACCGATCATTCTTGAGTCCAAGTCAACCATTCTATCAAGTCACATTCTTTTGATTGACATAGGTATAGACCATGACTCTGTGATGATTTTCCAGGTCTGGTCATGTAAAGGAAGTAAGTTTCACGAGAGGATCTTCCATGATCCTATTCATTCTGGGGACTGTAAATATGTAAATAAAAAAGAGGTTAATAAAGGTAGGTCCCGTGAACTACCACATTATCTTAATTGGGCCGCATTTCGTGGACCAATTAGACCACCACCGGAACCACCACCTTGAGGTAACTTCTGCCTTCCCTTGTTCTTTTTCATGCATATATGCATTCATTCATACATTGAGGACAATGCATGAGATAAGTGTGGGGGTAGGCTTTACTAACATACTAACATAGTTAGAAACTAACAAAATTTTGCTAAAAAAAAAAATTTTAAAAAAAATCTATATAAAGAGGACAATATTTTGACTTATCTTTTGAAAGAAATCCAATTTAGTTTTAAGGATTAGGAAAATCATGATTAGGATTTCTAAAAACTTGGTCAAAATAAATAAATTGTTTAAATTTTAGGTATAGGGGGAGAAATTGAATAATTAATTAGTCTTGATTTTTACCTTAATGAAATTTGCATACCTAATGCATATCTAGGATTCTAAGACGAAGACCTTTATGCCTCATATATAAAAAAAAAAAAAAAAAAGAAAATCACTAATTAAGCTGGATACATGTGCCTCAAGAAGCATAAGTATTCATGCCTAAAGGTGAGTAAATAAAATAAAGTCCTTAGTTTTGGGCCTAGTTCACTCGAATTTGAGTCCGCGGGGTGTTTTCTCACCTGGTGCCCTAAAGCCAACCGGTTTGGTAGTCATCGACTTTAAGTTCGTTACATGGGTGGATTAGAAAGACTAAGGAAATTAAGGAAAAATTACTTATATATGTACTAACACATCTAATAGTCAATTAGTTAGGTATAAGGGCCTCAAGAAGCCTTGATACTTACACGAAAGAAAATTAGATGAGTTATAAGTGTTAAAAAAAAAATTATATTAACACATCTAATAGTCAATTAATTAGGTATGAGGGCCTCAAGAAGCCTTGATACTTACACGAAAGAAAATTAGATGAGTTATAAAAAAATAATAATAATAATAAAGAGGCATGAGAGTCCAAGTTAAGGAATTTCTAGTAAAAATTCATAAGGATGCATATGATTTTTGGCAATGAAAAAGACTATACAAAAATTCAATTTTGACCCTTACTTAAAATGGATAACAATTTACTTTATAAAGACTAAGTTTAAGAATGAATAAAATGATGAAGGTTCACCTAGAGGGGGGGTGAATAGGTGATGGAAACAAATATGACTTAATTAAAATTTTTACACTAAACACCACGTATAACACAAGAGTGTTGCCGAATTCTCCGTGAAGGGCTCTGGACAAACTCCTCTAGATTCCCCTTGAATGGGTTGAGGTGCCGCGTTGGCTCTCTTGGTTGAATACAAGTGTTAGCAAACAAACCCAAGCAAGTATATCAATTTAAGCACAATATATCAAGCATGTAAATGTAAAGACAATAATTGAATGCAAGATATAAACAAGTAAGGGAGAGAGAGAGAAAAGGCAATCGCAAACACAAGGGTATGTTTCGAGGTTCGAGCACACTTGCTCTACATCCCCGCCTTCGACACACGAAGGATTTCCACTATGCAAGATCCCAATGGATCTCTCCTCGGTGCCGCAACACCTACAAGCCCTCGGACTCCCTAGTCCCGTACACACGCAAGCCCCACAAGCTTGCCGAGGCCGCACCTGAAACACGGAGTTCGCACCCGAACTCGAAACAACGCGGACACACACGTCCGCCTCCTCAAAGTACAAGAAATGATCTCTTGGTGATCTAAACACTTTGATCACCAATAAAAGCTCTCCCTACAACACTCCTATAAGATGAATAGCAATGGATAGCTCAAGTGTTTGTGTGAGAAAAACTAGGAAAGAGATGGTGGAGGAAAACTCAAGAAATTCTCTTCTACACTCTTGATAAAACTTTCCTTTAGATAGGAAATATTTGCTCTCTATTTTGTGGAGAAAAACTTCTGAAAAGAGTGAGAAAAACTGGCTCTAAAACTATCTCCAAATCTTAAGAAAACAGCCCCCAAATGACTCTTTATATAGAGTCTGGAAAACTAGCCGTTGGGGCTCTGTCAGAGCTGCCGGTCGACCCGTCCGGTCGACCGCCAACGGTCAGAAATCCGACCGTTGGCCCACGGTCGACCGCCCGGGTTGACCGAGCCACTAGAGTAGAGAGTCGAGCTCTCTGTCGGTCGACCCGTACGGTCGGCCGAACTTTCCAGAGAGCAGAGCTCTTTGGAGCGGTCGACCCGTACGGTCGGCCGTCCTCCAGTGCACAAAGGCGTGCACATCTGTGCACGTCGGTCGACCGAGCCGGTCGACCGACTTCAGGATTAGTCGACTATAAAGGAAGCAAGTCGACTTATCAGAAGCCTGAAACAGAAAACTGGGATTTAAAACTTGGTCTTTTTGGTTGAAATAAAATCCCATAAATACATAGAAATTCTACAAAAATAGTTTGACCAATATACTTTGATAAACAAACATGCTTGCACAAGATCAAGGCATGTTATAAAAGTTTGGAGTATTTTGTAACTTGAAAAATTGGTTCAATTGAAAAACTGTATTTTACAAAACATGTTTTCTAAACTTTATTTTTCCAAAACATCTTAAAATAAAAACTAGACATTTTGAACTCATTAAAGCATAGTGTGTATGGATATGATCCACTACACAAATAAGATGAAATATCTAAGTTTTTGACATTAAGCTCTAAACTTGGTTTTGGATTAAAACATGTATATGAGAAAACACCAAAATGAACAAAACACTTAAAATCTTCACTTGAATACATGTTTGATTTTTGGTTAAAATTCTTTTCTAAAACAAACTAAATCAAGAGTGTGTGTGTATATGTACTTGAGCAATCCACTAACTACTCTATCCTTTACATTTTATCTAAAACAAAAACAAAATCTTATACCTAGACACAAGTCTTCATCTTCTTGAAGTCTTCACTTGAAGGCTTCTCATCTTCTTGACTTGGTCCAAGCTTGATCCAAAAGCTCCTTGGATCACACCGTGCTAGCTCCAAATCTTGACATTTTATCCTTTGTTGAGCTATGCACCTACTAAGATCTTGATAATGAATCTGTCACTAATTAAACACAAGATCATTAGTAAACATAACTTCATGAGTTGATCATCATCAAAACTAGGGTGATAGGCCTTTGGGCCAACAATCTCCCCTTTTTGATGATGACAAAACTCATGAAGTTATATATGCATGAATTAAAGTAAAGCTTCAAAGAAGCTCCCCCTTAACTCATGCATAGACATAAATAATAATATGTGACAATGAAGCTCATAAATATGTATGCAATGTATGGAGATAAAACATGAAATCCTTTTTCTCCTAGTTGCAATACAAAACATATATATGCATAAACATAAATCTTATTCGACCATGCATATAAACTCAAAATCTTTCTCCCCCTTTTTGTCAATCATCAACAACGGGTTCAAAGTGAAATCAAATCAAACAAATTTTTCTCTCCCTTTTTTTCAAAAACAAAGAGATCAAGAAGGGGTAATACAAATCAATCAATAAAGATTTATATGCGATATACATTCATGAAGAGGAAGACGCTAAGTTAGCTTCCCTACACATATACATTACATGAAGAAGGGATGACAAGCCCTAACTCACATAACACATATTATGTAATATATAAGAGGAGATGTGAAGCTCCCCCTACACACGTATATCATATAAAGAAGAGTTGTCAAGCTCCTCAATTTATAATATACTCAACATGAATCTATATGTAGAAGAGATGTTAAGCTCTCCTTGCATATAGGAAATACATAACAAAACATTTATTTATTTTTTTATTAAAATTTTTCTTAAACAAAATTTTTAAAGGTATCAGAGCTTTTGTAAACAAACAAATTTTAAGATACCAAATTGAAAATAATCATTATTGTAAATCATATTGATACCTATTGTAAACATAATGATCAAAATTTTTATTTTTCATCATAAACTTTGTGCTTTTAAAATGTGAACCAATTGAAAGTTAAGCACAAGAAAATCATATATATGTATGAAATAAGTATACCAATTGACATTGATACATACACATATAAGAAAACAAAATATGAGTATATACAAAAATTATCAATTTAGATACCAATTGAAAGATTTTCAATGATACCAATTGAAATAACAATGTAAATCAAGTATATATCTCATATAACTACCACCCTTCATATGCTCAAGATAGAAGATTTTTAATGAAGCATACAAGGCATAATCGCCCATCCATCCTCCCATTGATGGTATGGGTTTTCAAAAATAGATTTGAAAAATATTTTAGCATTGAAAATCACTACCAATGAAGAACAATAACTAGTTAAAATAATTTTGAAAAACTAGTTAAAGATCCTTCAAAAAACATGAAGTCATATGTTTTTCATGAATCAAGACTAAATACACAAAGTTTTACACTCAAGATATATTAAGCTCATAAAAATGTTCATGAATCAAAGTCATGACAAAATAAATAAAGTGTGAGTGTTCAAAAGTCATGTAAGTAGCATTTTCATGAAAATAGACATTGAAGCTCAAAAAGATCATAAGTCACAATTTTAATAATAAAAAATCATTTTTCATTAAAACACTAATCTTCATGGTATATGTATGATTTATCCAAAACTAACAATACACATACATATCCCAAACATAAAAGTGTCTATCAAATGTATTTGCATGAAGGCAAGAGACTCACGGGCATACATGTATATTTATTAGATTTGAATTAAAAATTGCATATACATGAAGTAAAACAAGAAAATAGGCAAAACAAGTGTAAATGTGGAAATCATCAAAACTAGCTTATACATGTGCATATAGTGGGTACAAATGAGCATGAAGTGCAAACATATATGAATCAATTTGTTCTCACTATTTGTACATGTATAAATACAAGTTTTAATGGAATCTACATCTAAACATAAATTTACCACATGAAGTACAAAAAACAATTAAAATATGATCATGCTAAAATATCATGAGTGAGCAAGCATGAACACAAATAAAATGGGAGTTTAGAGATTGTTACCAACACTAAAGCTCCAAACATGGTGGTCATCCCACCAAAACCTCCTTGATAGCGATGCATCAATAAGTGTGTCCATCATATCCATTTGCATCCACCATCAAGGCACCAAGTCTCTCACGTCTTGAGAGATCCCTCACCTGTATCAAAAACATGGGGTGGGGGTTTTGGTACCCATTTTTTCTTGGGTCCTTGGAGGTTAGCTTGGTAAGGCACCCAAACATTTTTATGATTAGCAAAATTTAAAACATGCAACTTATCAAACAAAATTTTGCTAGATGGCCTTTGCGGCCACAATGTGTACATTTGTACACCTTAGAATGCATATGAGTGTGTGTGTGGTCATGACGTGCAAAGTGTGCATATGCATGATGATGATGTGCATGAACATGTGGAGTTTGTTTCTTTGCAAACATGGACTCCAATCTAGAATGGTTGAATGCACACGAGTTCAAAGTTGAACTCAAACTATCTATTTTATTTTTCAAATTCTTAATCTCACTATCATCAATGGTAGCATGTAAAGAGTAGTGAGAAATAAAATCATTTTTCTTCTTTTTAGAAACTTTTCTTTTTCTTTTCTTTTTCAAAAATTTTCTTCTTTAAAGAAGTGTTTTCTTGCAAAACAATTTCTTTTTGTTTTTCCACCAAAATAATTTTATTCTTCAAAATAGTGTTCCCTTCACACAAATCATTTAATTTAGACATAAGGAAACATTTTCATCTTTCAAATCTTCTTTTTCTTTTTCTAAGCATGCAATGTTACTTCTAAATGTATCATGTTCTACATGCATGCAATCCAACTTCTTTTTCAAATTTTTATTATCCTTTTTAATCATGTCATATTTATTAAGCAATAATTGACAAAATGTAGAGAGCTCTTCATATGACATGTTATTATCCTCATCCTCAGATTCGGTAGTTACCTCAAGGGGGTTATCTCCTTGGACCATATAGCACACGTTGGAGGTGTCGCTTCCAACGTCCGAATCACTCCCGGCATAATATAGATCCTTTTCTCCAAGGGAGGTGATGATGTTCCAAAATACAAAAGCCGAATCAATATTAGAAACCCTAGATAAATAATCATCATTTAGGGTTGACTTGATAGCATGAAGGGCTTTTGCATTAGCCTCAAAATTCTTACCATTTGAACAATATGAATCATTAGATATGGCAAGATAAACATGTATGCCTAAGGTTTTGAGGTACAATGACATCTTAACCTTCCAAATTTGGATGTTAAGAATGTCAAAGGTGGGTGGTGACATGAAGTCCATGGTGTGTGTACAAAAATATTGTGATTAGCCTAAAAATGAGGATCTTTAACTCTAGGTTGTTAGACCCAAATCAGAGTACCAAGCTCTGATACCAATTGAAGGTTCACCTAGAGGGGGGGTGAATAGGTGATGGCTAATCTAATGGTCACTTAATGCCAAATGATGCGGAAGCTAAAAACAAATATGACCTAATTAAAACTTTTACACTAAACACCACGTATAACACAAGAGTGTTGCCGAATTTCCCATGAAGGGCTCTGGACAAACTCCTCTAGATTCCCCTTGAATGGGTTGAGGTGCCGCGTTGGCTCTCTTGGTTGAATACAAGTGTTAGCAAACAAACCCAAGCAAGTATATCAATTTAAGCACAATATATCAAGCATGTAAATGTAAAGACAATAATTGAATGCAAGATATAAACAAGTAAGGGAGAGAGAGAGAGAGAAAGGCAATCGCAAACACAAGGGTATGTTTCGAGGTTCGAGCACACTTGCTCTACATCCCCGCCTTCGACACACGAAGGATTTCCACTATGCAAGATCCCAATGGATCTCTCCTCAGTGCCGCAACACCTACAAGCCCTCGGACTCCCTAGTCCCGTACACATGCAAGCCCCACAAGCTTGCCGATGCCGCACCTCAAACACGGAGTTCGCACCCGAACTCGAAACAACGCGGACACACACGTTCGCCTCCTTAATGTACAAGAAATGATCTCTTGGTGATCTAAACACTTTGATCACCAATAAAAGCTCTCACTACAACACTCCTATAAGATGAATAGCAATGGATAGCTCAAGTGTTTGTGTGAGAAAAACTAGGAAAAAGATGGTTGAGGAAAACTCAAGAAATTCTCTTTTACACTCTTGATAAAACTTTCCTTTAGATAGGAAATATTTGCTCTCTATTTTGTGGAGAAAAACTTCTGAAAAGAGTGGGAAAAACTGGCTCTAAAACTATCTCCAAATCTTAAAGAAAACAGCCCCCAAATGACCATTTATATAGAGTCTGGAAAACTAGTCGTTGGGGCTCTGTCAGAGCTGCCGGTCGACCCGTCCGGTCGACCGCCAACGGTCAGAAATCCGACCGTTGGAGCCACGGTCGACCGCCCGGGTAGACCGAGCCACTGGAGTAGAGAGTCGAGCTCTCTGTCGGTCGACCCGTACGGTCGGCCGAACTTTCCAGAGAGCAGAGCTCTCTGTTTGAAATAAAATCCCATAATTACATAGAAATTCTACAAAAATAGTTTGACCAATATACTTTGATAAACAAACATGCTTACACAAGATCAAGGCATGTTATAAAAGTTTGGACTATTTTTGTAACTTGAAAAAATTGGTTCAAATGAAAAACTGTATTTTCCAAAACATGTTTTCTAAACTTTATTTTTTCAAAATATCTTAAAATAAAAACTAGATATTTTGAACTCATTAAAGCATAGTGTGTATGGATATGATCCACTACACAAATAGGATGAAATATCTAAGTTTTTGACATTAAGCTCTAAACTTGGTTTTGGATTAAAACATGTATATGAGAAAACACCAAAAATGAACAAAACACTTGAAATCTTCACTTGAATACATGTTTGGTTTTTGGTTAAAATTCTTTTCTAAAACAAACTAAATCAAGAGTGTGTGTGTGTATATGTACTTGAACAATCCACTAACTACTCTATCCTTTACATTTTATCTAAAACAAAAACAAAATCTTATACCTAGACACAAGTCTTCATCTTCTTGAAGTCTTCACTTGAAGGCTTCTCATCTTCTTGACTTGGTCCAAGCTTGATCCAAAAGCTCCTTGGATCACACCGTGCTAGCTCCAAATCTTGACATTTTATCCTTTGTTGAGCTATGCACCTACTAAGATCTTGATAATGAATCTGTCACAAATTAAACACAAGATCATTAGTAAACATAACTCCATGAGTTGATCATCATCAAAACTAGAGTGATAGGCCTTTGGGCCAACAAATGAGGATCCTAAAAACTTATAGATTACTTAGTCTTTTCAAAAGTATTTCAAATATTTTTCTTTTTATGGATTTTGTGGGTGTAATCCGCTGAAAACCCTCACGAGACAACACTCGTCCTCTAGGGTAACCTAGGGGTTTAACGACTTGTCGCACATGCTAAGTGTAACCGTGATTCCTATGAAAGTGAGTTAGGTTAGATTAATTTTTCTTTTTCTCTTTGATTTTTACTCGAGGACGAGCAAAAAGATAAGTGTGGGGGTGTGATTTGTAGTGAAAAGTGCATTTTTATCATCATATTTACCATCACATTTTCATATTTATTCATATAATTCTGCACATTTACTAATATTTTATGATTTATTGTGTGCAGGCCTTGAGTTCTTATTTTAATAATAAATAAAGCCTAAAAGAAGCCCAAAAGCCCATATTCAAGCCCAATGTAAAAGTTGCAAATATCAATTGCCAAAATTGCAAATACACAAGGGCCAAAGTTGCAAATACAAAGAAGAGGGAAGGATAGACTTCTATTCAACCCTAAACACTTGCAGGATGAGGATAAAAGCCAAAGAAGAAGAATTTAAGATCACAAATTCGTGGATAAAAGATTTGGGATCTAGGTAACTTGCTTCCCAAGTTATATCCAAATCAAAAGATTAAGAGCCAGGATGCAGCTTCCAGAAGAAAAAGCCCAGATGGACGGACCAGGGGAGGCCACGCGCCAAAGCGCGTGGCCCGCCGCCACAACTTGGCCGCGGAAACGCGGCCCATGCCGCGTTTCCGCGGCAATTCAGTCTTATCTGACTACGGGTTTTCGTGGGAGAGTTGTGTTGGGACTCTACTACCTTCTGCACCTATAAATACCCCTGCAGTGCAACCGTAAAGGGCGTACAGAATCTACAGAGCAAATTCTAGGGTTTCTTAGGCTAACTTGTAGTTTAGGTTAGATTTTATTTTCATTTTTCTTTTGTAAATTTTGTAACTGAGAGTGGAGGAAGCTTTCATGGAGGAAGGAGTCCATGCTTGTACTGAGGTGACAGCGGTGTAAGACTACTTTTCTTCCATTGTTAATGAAATCCACTTGAGGTTTGTTTTATTTTATGTTCTTTTATTCTTGTTTATTTATGTTCTTCTATCCTTGTTCTATTCTTCTATTTTTTTCTCTAATGTCTTGTGAACCATGAGACCCAATTGCGTTGAGACTGCCTAGCCGAAGAAGAGCCCTTAATGGCCTATGGAGATGAACAAACCTTCGTTAGTTTGTCTTTTATTTTCGTAGTGTAGATTAAGAAGGTGGACGATCCTATACGCCATACCTGTACGCCTTCCAAGACAAGGTAAGTCATCGCACAGATCAAAGGTAAGTAAGGTAGAAGAGGTTGGTATGTATGTGTTTAATTTTCTTTCTATTCTTTCTTTAGTTTAGATCGCACCACCATATTCCCAATTTCTTTTCCTCACTTTCATTGTAAATATCACTTCTAATTCTCATTCTTCTTTCTTTCTAACTTAACTTTAAATTAATAAAAATTTTAGAGATAACTTATTGACAAAGCTTCCATCGCTAGTCCCTCCCTGAGGATCACGACCCGCATAGCCACTGCTACCGCGGATTCGAATTGAGCACCTTGCACAACTTGTTCTAAATCTAATTCCTTATTATTGTGTGCAGGTAAAAACTCAATCAGTTCATATTGGATGATTTTCTTAGCAAGATCCTCAAATAGTTCTTACCCTTGGTTTTAATCCTTTAGCAAGAACTTCCCTTGGCGTATTATTTTTAAGAGGGTCCTGGTTTGGTAGTCGTAACTGCCATAGAGAATTTGACATTATCATCACTTCTCTATACCATGATAAGGGCATTAGCATGGAGGTCTTTGAAACACTCAAAGTACCTGCAAAATGGTTCACTAATTTCCTACATGAACCGCATTATATTCTTCCTAATGAAAGCGATCTCGTGGAAGGGATAGAATTTCTTCAAGAAGATCTTGACGAAATTATTTCACGATGTGGTAGAAATCAACCACTAAATTATAGTCATTTCTTGGCTAGGTCTTAATGTGAACTTTTTACGTCGCCTGCCTAGGCGTCAGTTTAGGAATCGATGTCTATTGTTTACTATATCAATTTAAAACTGACATGGTATCTTGCTTCTATTAGTATGAGGCCACTCTTTTCTTTCTTTTCCTGCCAAATTCCATTCTTTTAGCTGGAAATGAGTTTGAAAAAAAAAATCTGAAGGGCATTTCATATCAATTTTGAGAAGTATACTATGCCCCCCCTAATTTCTTCACTTAAACCAACCATTGGAAAAACTCAATTAACAAGGAGATGGTAGTGAGCCCCATTTTTCATTTCATTTCTATTGCTTTACACAAAACCAAACAAACCCTTTCAATTCATTGTAAATTTATAGGATGCAGACAACCTAGATAATTTAAGATCTACTTGAAGATGCAAATTTAATAATAAATTTAATTAATTTCATACTTGAAAAGTGCACGTGTGATTTGCGTGAAGGTTTTTTTTTCTAGTTTAGTAATTTCTAATTGATATGATGGTATATTTTAAAATTTTTTAAATAATTTTTTCAAAAAAATTATTATCTACTCAACATAAGATATATCTATGTTAAATAAAAAATAGAGCACAAACAACTAAATAAAAAATAAAACTCAAATAAAGAACAAAGAATAGAGGGGAAAAAGGAGAGAATAAATAATCCACTAAAAAATAAAATTCTTTAGAAAGGAAAGAAAGAATTACAAAATAGAACTTAATCAGAATAAAAAATAATAGATGAAGAAATAAAACACTAAGCAAGGAAATGAAAAATTATATAAAGAAAAGAATTAAAAGATTAAGGAAGAAATAAATAAAATGTTTAGAAAAAATGAAAAAAATAATGACAAAGTGGAATATTGGTATTCACATAAGAACGAGATGTAACTGAAAAAAGAAAAGAAAAGAAAAATCTATATGACAGAAAAGGAAAAAATAAAACAAAAGAAATAAACTAAACAAATAAGCAAGGAAATAAGTTTTAAAATATGTAGAACAGAATTGAAAAAAAGTCAAGAAAAACTATAGAGAAAAATAAAAAATTGAAACGTAATAAGAAAAGAAATTTGGAAGGAAATGAAAGAGAAGTAAAAAATAAATGACAAAAACTTTAAAAGAAAATATAATATTGAAAAATAAAATAAAAAAGGTAAAAAATGCAATAGTAGGACAAAATCATAAATTATGCAAAAAGGTAGAAGAAAAATAAAAAATGTCAAAAAATAAGAAATAAGAAGGAAAGAAGGAATTACAAAGAAAAAAAAGTGAAAGTTCACCTAAGGGGTGGATCGGTGAAGTGTTAATCAAATGCAAAATTAAAACTTTTACACTAGTGAAACTAAACCATACAAATGAAGTCAAGAAGTGAAGCTGATTTTAGGGGAGGTGCTCCAGAAATTCTCCTCAAGTTTCCTCTAGATTACAAGTTATGGTGTTTTAATAGCCTTCTTAAGTCAATATAAGTGTAAGCATAATATTAGGCGTGATATAGATGAGCAATTATAACAATGCAAGATATAAATGAGGGCAGAGTTAAGAGATAGTAAAACTCAAGCACAAGAATATATTTTAAAGTTCGAGTATCAAGTTCTACGTCCCCGCCTCCACCTAGTAGGATTTTCACTGTCTTTGCTGAGAAACTCCACAAATGATACAAACTCCAATCCTCTACACAAGAAGAGGAATAAAGCCAATGCACGAAGGAAATAACCTCTACATGAGAGGGAGGGCACAAAATCAAATGCACAAAGCAAATTGGAGGTTATAATCCTTGGTGAACACAAAGATCACAAAAAAAAAAATCTCACAATACAAGATACTAAAGGATAGCTTTTGTAAAGATAGCTCAAACTTATGAGAAAAAAAAATGTTGGAAATAAAGCTCTTTAGAAAATAATTTGAAAAACTTCTATAAAGATGTAGAAACCTGAAGAATAAAACTTTTTTTTTTCATAAACTTATTTTCTTTGATTTTCCAAAACTTTGAAACACTTAAACAGATATGGATTTAAATCTCAAAAACTTGTTGAAAACTTTTGAAAATAGGCAAGAGAGCATTTGAAAATTGGTATAAACTCTTGTAAAATCTTAGAGAAAACTTTTCCAAAACCCCTTCATATAGGTCAAATAAATAACTAGTTGTTGGGTCAAAACATGGCAGAAATGCCCTGTTGGTCAACCATCGACGGTCAGAAATATAACTATTGGAGAAGTCGGTCGACTGGGCCATCAACCATGCCCAACTTTCAGTGAGCTTAGCTTGCTGGCGGTCGACCAATCAGTCGACCAGAAACCTCAAATAGAGAGCAAGACTCTTTCTGCTATCCACCGACATACACAAACAGAGAATAACCTCTCTCATAGGTCGACCGGTCGGTCAACCGATATGCACTATTTCATTGTGAATGTGTGTTTGTGCACATCGAGTCGACTGGATGTGGACCGATGGGGCAATTTGCTCTGACTAGCGGTAAACCCGGCGGTCGACCCGCAGAAGTCCAGAAATCATTTTTTTTATTTTTAAATATTCTTTTAAAATCAAATTATATTTGAATTAATCTCAATAAATTCTACAAAAATAAGTTCATGTAAATACATTAAAGTAAAAATATATGTGATAAAAAAATCAACACTCATTATTACAAACATATGAACTTATTTTTGAGATAAAGAATTTCAATCTTAAAAAAAATTATATTTTTTAAAACTAAATTTTTAAATGAAAATATAGTTTTTCCAAAAACTTGTATAAATATAAAGACAATCTGTTGAAACTCAATCCAATACATATATTGAAATCACCTAGAGGGGGTGAATAGGTAACTAGTTAATCTAATGATGAATTAATGAGGAATTAAAACTATTTATGCAAACTAAAAACTATTATGCTAAACACACCAAGTATAACACAAGAGTGTAGGCGAATTCCCGATGAAGGGCTCTGGACTATCCCCTCAAGATTACTTTAGATAAGAGTTGAGGTGCCGCTATAGATCTCTTCGTTGAATACAAGTGCGAGCAAACAATCCCAAGCATATAACAATTTAGCACAAGATATATCAAGCATATAAAGGTACAAGCATTGTAAGCATGCAAGATATAAACGCAAGTGAGAGATAGAGAGAGAATCGCAAACACCGGAGATTTGTTTCGAGGTTCGAGCACCTTGCTCTACATCCCCGTCTTCAACACTATGAAGGATTTTCATAGAATCAATCCCACTGGATCACTCGGTGCCGCAACACCTAGAAGAAGTTCACGCTAGAACTCTTGGACTCACTAGTCCCCTCACTTGTTCCCGCAAGAACAAACACACACAAGCACTCTAGGTTACCGAGGCCGCACCTCTACACCGAGCTCCCACTAGAACTCGAAACAATACGAACCCGCAAGTTTGCCTCCTCAAATACAAGATGAAACACTTTAGTGATCTCAACACTTTGATCACCTAAAAACACTCTCACAACAACTCTCCTATAGGATTGATATAGTAATGGAAAGCTCAAGTATGTGTGTGAAAATTAGGATTGATTTTGTGGTAAAAAACTCAAGAAATCTCTTTTTCAAAACACTTTTGAAAAACTCTCCTTTTGATATGGAAGTATTTGGCTCTAAAACAAGTGGAGAAAAACAATTAGAAAGGTAGGAAAAACTAGCTTAAAAAACCCACCTAAAATCTTGTTCAAAACAGCCCAAAACAGCCCCATATAAATAGGCTTCAAAAACTAGTCGTTGGGGACAACTCAGTAGGAATTCCTGTTGTCGGTCGACCGCCCAGTTGACCGGCTAACGGTTAGATTTCTAACCGTTGTGCCATCGGTCGACCGCCCGGTCGATCGAGGCCTGGATACAGAGAGCAGAAGCTCTCTACCGGTCGACTGCCCAGTCGACCAGGGCCAGATCCAGATAGCAGAGCTCTCTGGCGGTTGACCGGGTCAGTCGACAAGCCCTCCAGCCAAACAGGCCGTGCATGTCGGTGCACATCGGTCGACCAGACCGGTCGACCGACTTCTGTCACGGTCGACCATTCGGTCGACTGGCAGAAGGCCTGGTCCAACATTTTTCAGGGATTAAAACTTGGTCTTTTTACCTTTAACAAAATCCCATAAATTCTCATAAATTCCACAAAAAATAAGTTCATTGATATACTTTGATATACAAACATGTTTGAGTAAAAATCAAACATGTTACAAACATTTTGAACTATTTTTGTAACATAAAAATTTTGGCTTAAATAAAAATCTGTATTTTTCGAAAACAATCTCCAAATTGAAAAACGATTTTTTCAAACCTTCTCCAAATACAAAAACAAGATATTTTAAACACTTTTGAAGCTTAGTGTGTATGGATATGATCCACTGCACATATGATGAAATATATATGTTTTTTACAATAAACTCTAAAATAAGTTTTGATAAAACACATGTATATTTTAAAGCTTAAAAACCAAACCGGTATTTTTTATAACAAAAACTTTTTTATGAAACACATATAGATCTTGTGTGTGAGTATATGAGTACTTGAGCAATCCACCAACTAATTTATCCTTTACATTTTATAAAAAAATAAAATCTTGACACTTATAAAACCCGACACAAGTCTTCTTGAAAATCTTCTTCTCCTTCTTCACTTAGTCCAAACCTTGATCCAATGAGCTAGACTCCACTTGAGTACTTGATGCGATCTTGAAGCGCAAGCTCTTGAATTAACACGTGCTAGCTCCAAACTTGACTTTAAATCCTTTGTTAAAGCTAAACACCGACTAAGATCTTGATGAAATATTTGAGACTAAATAAACACAAGATCATTAGTACTATAACTATATGAGTTAATCATCATCAAAACTATAGTGATTAGCCTCTGGGGCAACAATCTCCCCTTTTTGATGATGACAAAACTCATGAAGTTATATATGCATGATTAAAGATAAGCTTCATAGAAGCTCCCCCTTAACTCATGCATGCCAATAAATAGTAATATATTCAATAAGGTGCATAAAACTAAACAAATATATATGCATAAATAAGGAGATAAACATGCATAAATTAAAAATTATTCTTCCTAAAAACCTTCTCCCCTTTTTTGTATAAAACAAGAAAATCTTTCTCCCCCTTTTTTTGAAAATGAAATAAACATGCATATATAAATCATCAAATATTCTCCCCCTTTTTGTCAATTCATCAACAAAAGGGCAAAAAAAATCAAATAATAAAGATAAATATGCGATATACATTCATGAAGAAGAGAGATGTGAAGTTAGCTCCCCTGCATACATGCGTTACATGTAGAAGGGATTATACGACCCTAACTCACATAAAGCATAATATACAATATATAAGCGAAGATGTTAAGCCCCTACACATGTGTACCACATAAAGAAGAAATGTCAAGCTCCTCAATATAAGATACACTCAATATGAATCTATATATAGAAGAGATGTTAAGCTCCCCTTGCATATAGGCAATTCAAATCAAAAAATTTTTTGAAATCACTTTAAAATAAATTTTGAATTTTCTTAAGTCAACAAAACAAATTTTGTGATATCACTTGTAAATAAACAGAATTTTAAAATACCAATGAAAGTAAAACATTTTGTATTTTTTTGATACCAAATGAAATATATTATAAATTTTGATACCAAATAAATTGAAATACCAATTGAAAACAATGCACAAGCTTATAAAGATACCAATTTATTTTTAATTTTAAGTCAAGCTTAGCATAAATATAATTTGTATTTTAAACATGCAATAGATATTGTAAATCAAGCACAATCAAAACATATTTATATATATTTGTGTATGAAAAAAGAAAATACCAATTGAAATTGATATTATTTGAGATTTTGAAACATACATATATAGAAAATAAATATGAGTATACAAAAATAGAATTCCATGAAGAACATGTGTATAACTCATATCTATCCACCCTATTCATTCACATGTTAAAAAGATTTTCAATTTTAAGCAACAAGACATGGTCGCCCATCCAACCGCCCTTAAAGGGTAGAAGTTTTTAAAAATAAGATTTGAAAATAATTGTATTTTGAAAATACTACCAAATAAAGAATAAATAACTAGTTTAAAGTAATTTTAAAAAACTAGTTAAAGATCCTTCAAACATGAAACCAAATCATATGTATCTCATGAAAATACCAAATACACAAGAGTTGACAGTCGAAATCTATAAAACTCAAAATTCTCATGAAAACAATGTCATGAGTAAATAAATGAAGTGTGAGTGCACAACAATCATGTAAATAGCATTTTCATAAAATGATCAATAAAGCTTAAAATAAACATGAATATCTTTTATCAAAAGCATAAAAATATATTTTCATTAAAATTAAACTTCAAGGTATATGTATGTTTTATTCAAAACTAAAAATATACATACATATCCTAAACACAAAGAATCTATAATAGAATTTGCATGAAGGCAAGAGACTCAAGGGTATACATGTATATCTATGAGTTTTTAGACAAAAATAGCATATACATGAAGCAAAACATATACAAAAAAAGGAAAACATGTATAAATGAAAGAATTATCAAAATTAGGTCATACATGTACATTTAATGAGTACAAATGAGCAATGAAGTACAAACATATAGGAATCAATTGTTGCTCACTACTTGTACAAGTATATACACAAGTTTTAATGAAAAGGTCATCTAAATAAGTATTCACCACATGAAGCACAAAATCAAAACATACTAAAAATATTATCTATGTAAAAGCGTGTAAAGTAAAATAGGAGTTTAGAGATAGTTACCAAACTATATGCACTAATCTCTAAGTCTCCAAAATAAGGTGGTCCTCCCACCAAACTTCCTTGATAGCGGTGCATCAATTGTAGTATCCATCAAGCTCATGCATCCACCACCAAGGTACCAACCCTCTCATGTCATGTGAGAGCCCACACTTATATCAAATACAATAGATGGAGATTTTGGTACCCATTTTCTTTTGGGTCCACTGGGGTAGAATTATTTGGAACCCAAGTATCTTTATTAGCAAAATTAATATGATTTATTTTATCATAATAAAAACTTTGCTAAATGGCCTTTGCGGTCACAATATGTATACTTGTACACTCTAGCATACACAAGTGAATAAGTGTGATCATGATGTGCAAAGTATGCACATGTGTACCGCAGGTTCTGTGCATGAACATGTGGAGCTTATTTCTTTTAAGACAAGGTTTTCAATTTAGAATGATTAAATGCACAATTGCTCAAAGTTGAGCTCAAACAATTTATTCTATTTTGAATCTCATTATTAACAATAGTGATGAAGAGCATGACAAGTATGAGAATCAATAGCCTTTTTCTTTTTAGAACTATTTTCTTTTTCTTTTGAAACAATTTTTATTTTTAAAGAGTTGTTTTTCTTCCAAAGCAATTTCTTTTCTTTTTCCACCAAGTTAATTTTATTTTTCAAAGAATTATTTCCTTCACAAAGATCATTTAATTTAGAAAATAAGGAAATATTCTCCTTTTTCAAAGATTCATTTTCTTTAGAAATGTTTTTCAATTTATTTGAAAAGAATCATTTTCTTTTAAAATGGACTCGTATTTATTTTTCAATCTTTTATGGTCCTTTTTAAGCAAATCATATATTTCAAGGAGTTATTGACAAAATAAAGTAAGTTCATCATATGATAAGTCAACATCCTCATCAAGCTCGGATTCAGAATTTACCTGAAGGGGTTATCCCCTTGGACCATATAGCACAAGTTGAAAACATCACTTCCATCATCTGAGTCGCTCCTCGCATAATATTACTTTTGTTTGCCAGAGAGATTATAGTGTTCCATACTACAAAAGCCGAATCAAAATTAGCAACCCTAGATAAATACTCATCATTTGGGGTACTCTTTAAAGCATGAAGGGCTTTTGCATTAGCTCAAAGTTTTTGCCATTTAAATAATATGAATCTTTAATAGTGACAAAATAAATAAGAATACCTAGGGTTTTGAGGTACATAGGCATTTTAACTTTCCAAGTTTGGATGTTAAGAATATCAAACATGGGAGGTGACATGAAATCTATGTGTGTGTATATAAATATTATGATTAGCTAAAAATGAGGATCTTTAACTCTAGATTGTTAGACCTAAATCAAGAGCACCAAGCTCAAATACCAATTGAAATCACCTAGAGGGGGTGAATAGGTGACTAGCTAATCTAATGATGAATTAATACGGAATTAAAACTATTTATACAAACTAAAAACTATTAAGCAAATACACCAAGTATAACACAAGAGTGTAGCTGAATTCCCGATGAAAGGCTCTGGACTATCTCCTCAAAATTCCTCTGGATAAGAGTTGAGGTGCCTCTATGGCTCTCTTGGTTGAATACAAGTGTGAGCAAACAATCCAAAGCGTATAATAATTTAGCACAAGATATATCAAGCAATAAAGGTATAAGCAATGTAATCATGCAAGATATAAACACAAGTGAGAGATAGAAAGAGAGCAATCGCAAACACGGGAGATTTGTTTCGAGGTTCGAGCACCCTTGCTCTACGTCCCCGCCTTCAACACTATGAAGGATTTCTACTAGAATCAATCCTACCGGATCACTCGGTACCGCAACACCTACAAGAAGTTCACACTAGAACTCTTGGACTCTCTAGTCCCCTCACTTGTTCCCGCAAGTGACCGTGAAATGAAAGTGATAAGAATTACCGTCTAGCTTTGGCCTAACGGGTCGTGTCACGAGGAGGAATGCGATGGAAGCTTTTTAATGTTTTTGTTAAGTAACAAAGAATGGAGTTGGTGTTTTTTTTTCTTTTTAGTTGAAAAGAGAATGGAGAGAAGGGAAGTGACTAAAAGAAAAATTAAAAAACTTAGAGAAGACTTTGGAAAAGGTGATCTTTAAAAAGTGTTGAAAATTGTTTGGTTGTTTTTAATATAGGAAACAAATCTGGGCTCACTATCTTACTGCTCAACGATGTGTTCTTCTCTTGAAATTCTTAGTGTCTCAACTTGATCATAAGCAAAAACATAAGCTTTATTGTCGAAAGTCTTAAGCAAAGCAAATAAGATTGTTTGAAAAAGTTTAATTCTTTTTCTTAAAAAATCCTCTTGAACTGAATATTAAATCATCAAGTTTTAATTCAAATATGAAATAAAAGCAAGCTCAAGTGATATTTTAAAAGGTAGAGAAGTTTAGAAATACAAACCCATCCTCATGTGCCTTCAAGAATACTTTCAAAGAAGAAAGGCTTAGTTTAAGGCATGCAAATAATTCCGTTGGTTTTTTAAATCAAAACCATTCGAAACAAGAGGCCGAAGAGAAAGATGATAGTGAGCCCAGAAAACAAGTTTAGCTACTCATGAATAATGCGAAACTAGACATGTAAATAAAAAAAGACATACCCGTGAATTTTAGCGGAAGAGGAGAAAGCTTGATCCTTTATTGATATCACTTCAATCTTCAGATTACAATCACTTTATTCATCTTTCTCACTGGTATTTGCACCAAACTACAATTAAATAATAGAGATACAACTTCTATATACTATCTAATAAGAACCTAAAGCTTAAAAATAAAGAGAAAAACTTAAACTAATTTTTAGTCCCTTTTTCTCTGAAAATTACAGTATTTATAGGTAAAAACCAAACGGGGGAGGTTATACGAAGATAGGGGGAGAAAAACGCTCCCCCAACAAACCCTAAAAAGCCACGAAAATGCGGCCATGGCCGTGTTTCCTTGGCCATGTTGTGGTCAGGTGGCCACACCAGGTTGGTGGGTCTTGCTCGTTTGGTGATTCCCCTTTATCTCCTGCTGATTTTCCCGTTTCAGCTTCAGGATTTGACGAAACAGCCTTTGATCTTTGGCTTTAACCACTTGATTTGAAAGATTTATTTTAACCAATTTTCAACCTCTTTGATTTTCCATGGTCTGCCCTGATTTCCTGATTTCGAATTAATTCTGAATTAAATCAGAATTTGATGGGCTTTTGGGCTCGTTTCACTTTCTTATCCTTTAGCAATGGGCCTACAATTTTTAAAGAAAAATAGGACTTATTAATATGATTTATTTAGATAATAAATATGGTAATGTGATAATATATATGCAATATATGTAACCGATCACACCCCCATACTTATTTTTTGCTCGCCCTCGAGTAAACATCAAAACTAATCCTAATCAATTATTAGACCAGTTTCGTAGGTCACTTGATTGCATTGAGCATGTGCAACAAGCCGTTAAACCTCTACGTTATCCCTAGAGGATGAGTTTTGTCTCGTGAGGGTTTTCAGTGGATTGCACCCACAAAATCCATAAAGAAAGAGAAAAATTGTCAGTATTTTCGAAAAGCATTTTTGAAAAGAAAAAGTATTTGAAGTATATTTGTAAGAGTTCAAGTAATCTATAAGTTATAGGAATATCAAACTTTTTATTCTAAACTTAGTCTCTATCCAAAACATGTTACCAATCAAAGTAAGGAGTCAAATTGTATTTCTCATCTAGTCATTACTTTACCCTGAGTTATATGCACCATCGTGACCGTAAAGTTTGATTTAGGGTTCTTTAACATTAACTCCTATACCTTATTTATATTTATTTTTGTTAGTATTTATTCCTCAATTCAGGCTTTCTAATCTGCCCATGTAATAAGCATTTAGTCGATGACACATAAAACCGGACAGTCTTAGGGCACCAGGTGAGAAAACACCCCTAAGGACTTAAACACTCGAGCAGAAAAGGCTACGAAACTAAGGGCTTTTATTTATAAAATGTACCCCTTTTAGGCGTGAATACTTATGCTTCGTGAGGCACAAACACCCAGCATAATCATAGAATTTTTATATATATATTTTAAATTTATCCAATTATCTTTTGCGTAAATACCAAGGCTTGCTTAGGCCAAAGCACCTAGTTAATCAATGATTAGATTTGCATATATATATATATATATATATATATATATATATATATATATATATATATATATATATATATATATTTCTTTTTTTCATAAGGCATAAGAATTTTTATAAGTGTATAAAGTGTGCATATTTCTTCAAGGTAAAATCAAGACTAAATTACTTTCATCAATTTTCTTCTTAACCCTAAAAATCAAACAAGTTATCTTATTTTGACCAAGTATAAGAAATCCTAATTATGATTTTCCTATTCCTTAAAATTGACTTAATTTCTTATAAAAAATATATCAAAATATTATTCTTACCTTTCAAAAAGTCTTTTTTTATGTATAGTTTTTTCTTTGTTTTCTTCTTCTTTTTTTTCAAGTTATATTTGTCATGTTAGAGCCCTCCCCCATACTTATCTCACGCATTATCCCCAATGTATGAAAGAAATGTATAGATGCATGAAATAAAATGGAAAAGAGGAAAGGTACCGATACACTGGGTCGAAAAGACCCATAGTCATTTCATTTACCGGCACCGATTCCAAGAAAGGTTTAAGGCGTTAACCATTTACCTTAAAGTCATTTCCATTCTTGATGTCTCTGATCTCTACAGCACCGTGTGAAAACATGATTTTTACAACAAATGGCCCAGTCCATCTTGATTTTAATTTTCTTGGAAAAAGATGAAGCCTAGAATTATAGAGTAAGACTTTTTGTCCAGGGATAAAAGTTATTCTTATGATATGTTTATCATGAAAAACCTTAACTCTATCTTTAGTGATCTTAGCATTTTCATAGGCCTCATTTCTCAACTCCTCTAATTCGGAAATTTGTAATTTCTGAAGGTCACCGGCCTTAGTCAAGTCGAAATTCAACTGCTTGATTGCCCGTAAGGCCCGGTGCTCTAACTCAACGGGTAGGTGGCAAACCTTCCCAAAGACTAACGTATAATGAGACATCCCTAGAATCGTCTTGAAAGCAGTCCTGTAGGCCCATAGGGCATCGACAAGTTTGGTGGACCAATATTTCTGATTTTGGTTCACAGTCCTCTCTAAAATAAGCTTGATTTGTCTATTAGAGACGTAAACCTGCCTACTAATTTGAGGATAATAAGGTGTGGACAACTTGTGAGTTATGACATACTTTCGCATAAGAGCTTCAAAGGATCTATTGCAAAAGTGAGTACCATTATCACTGATGATAGCACAAGGGTTCCGAAGCGTGAGAAAATGTTCTCTTTTAAAAACTTTATGACAACTTTGTTATCATTAGTTCTACTAGGAATGGCTTCTACCCACTTGGACACATAGTCCACAGCAACCAATATGTATTGGTTTCCAAATGAGTTAGGAAATGGACTCATAAAGTCGATGCCCCAAACATCAAAGAGTTCTATTTCTAGAATTGGGCTTAGGGGCATCATATCTCGTTTTGAGATCCTTCCCACCATCTGGCATCTAGGGCACGTCTTGCAAAATTCATAAGCATCTTTGAAGAAAGTGGGCCAATAGAACCCACTTTGTAGCTCTTTTTTAGCAGTCTTTCTGGGACCAAAGTGTCCACCGCATGCAAGTTCGTGATAAAAGGATAAACCCTCTTAACCTCTTTATCGGGAATGCATCTCCTAATAATTTGGTCAGAACAGTACTTAAAAAGATACGGTTCCTCGCAAAAGAAATACCAGACTTGAGATAAGAACGGTATAAATCGTTTTTGGACCAATGAGACAGAGTTTGGTTAGCGACTACTATATCAGCAAACCAAGGTTTCCTAAAGATAGCTAAGAGATTTTCATCAGGAAAGTCCTCATTTATGGGAAATTCGTTCCATGGAGAATTCGGGATTTGTGAGAGATGGTCAGCAACGACATTTTCTACGCCTTTCTTGTCTCAAATCTCGAGATCGAATTTTTGAAGAAGGAGGATCCAACGAATGAGTCGGGCCTTGACATCCTTCTTCATCATGAGGTACCTAAGCGCAGAATGATCGGTGAAAATGGTTGTTTTGGACTATAGTAGGTAGGGACGAAATTTTTCTAAGGCAAACACTACTGCGAAGAATTCCTTCTCAGAGTAGTGTAGTTCAATTGAGCATCACTGAGAGTCCTACTCTAGTAGTAAATCACATGTTGCTTGTTATCAATGCGCTGTTCTAGGACAGTGCCTATGGCAAAATCAGAAGTGTCGCACATGATTCCGAAGGGCTTAGACCTATCTGGTACAGATATGATTGGTGCAGAAATAAGCTCTCTCTTAAGCTTCTCCCAAGAATTCATACATTCAGCATTGAAAGTGAAGGACACATCCTTAGTTAACAAATTAGTCAAGGGTCTAGCAATCTTGCTAAAATCCTTGATAAATGTTCGGTAAAAACCGGCGTGCCCTAAGAAGGATTGATTATCCTTCACGTAGTTGGGCTTGGGAAGCTTAGCAATAACCTCAATCTTGGCTTATCCACTTCAATTCCTTTCTTGGAGATTTCATGACCCAAGACAATTCCATCTCTTATCATGAAGTGGTATTTCTCCCAATTCAGTGTCAGATTTTCTCAGCACAACGTTGGAGGACAAGTTCTAAATGGTGGAGACATTGAGTGAACGAATATCCGTAGATGGAGAAATCATCCATGAAGATTTCTAAGAATCATTATACCATATCAGAAAAAAGACTCAACATGTAACATAGAAATGTTGCTGGGGCATTGAATAAGCCGAAAGGCATTTGACGATAAGCAAATGTCCCAAATGGACATGTGAACATAGTTTTTTCTTGGTCCTCAGGAGCAATAGGAATCTGATTATACCCCAGTAATTGTTTAAGAAACAATAATACTCATGGCCTGTTGAACATTCAAGCATTTGATTAATAAAGGAAAGTGGAAAATGGTCCTTACGAGTTACAGCATTAAGCTTCCTATAGTCAATGCAAACTCGAATCTTCGTGGGAAGTCGAGTTTGGGCCAACTCCTTGTTCTCGTTTTTCACTACAGTGAAACTGGATTTCTTTGGAACCGCGTGGACAGGACTGACCCATTGGCTATCAGAAATGGGATAGATTATCCCATTGTCTAAGAGTTTCATAATTTCAGCATGAACAGACTCTTGCATTATAGGGTTTAACCTACGCTGCGGGTCTCTTTTAAGTGTTGCATCTTCACTTAGATGAATGCGATGTTGAACTATGGTTGGACTCAATCTATTTATATCGGTCATGGTCCAACCAATGGCTTCCCTATGTTTTCTTATAATTGCTTTAAGATCTTCTTCTTGCCCGTCGTTTAAATGGGAGGCAATGATGACAGGAAAGGTCTCTTGTTCTCATAGATAGATGTACTTGAGATGTGCAGGTAAGACTTTCAATTCTAAGGAAGAGGAAGGCTCATTGGAAGGATGAGTCAAATTTGTTGGCTCCATATTTGGTGAAATAGGGTTCGAGCCCCAATTCACAGCAGACTCAACAACTTAATCAAGATTAAAGTCGTCAGACTCTAACCCGAAGTCACACTCAGTTTCTAGTTTCAATTTTCCCTGTGTTCACTTGTTAAGTTCTCAATGAAGTTGACTTTAAATGTTTGGTCCTCAACATCACAGGGTTGTTTTCCTAGGTTGAAGACATTGACTTCTCTAGTCATGTCCCCAAAGGTTAACCTCATGGACCCATTCCTACAATTGATGATAGCATTGGCAGTAGCAAGGAATGGCCGCCCTAGGATAATAGGAGTTTGAGCCCTAGGATTGGACACCGGTTGTGTCTCTAGAACTATGAAATCAATGGGGTAAATAAACTTCCCGACCTGGATAAGGACATCATTAATTTTTCCCTTTGAAACTTTCACTGAATAGTCAGCCAGTTGGATAGTGACTCGAGTTGGACTAAGATCACCCAACCTGAGTTGTTGATAAACTGAGAATGGGAGCAAGTTGATACTTGCCCCGAAGTTAAGAAGTGCACGACTAATTTCGGCTTATCTTATTGTGCAGGCAATGGTAGGACAACCAGGATTCTTGTACTTGATAGGGATCGGACCCGATAGTAGTTCACTAATGTTAGTGGCTAAAAAGACCTTTTTGGGTACATTAGTCTTTCTCTTCTTGGTGCACATGTCCTTAAGAAACTTAGCATAGGATGGGACTTGTTGGATGACATCAAGAAGTGATACATTTTTCTTCACTTGAATGAAGATCTCAATTATCTTCTCCATGTGTGAATTTTGTTTGTTGTTTTTCACCCTATTAGGAAATGGTACTATAGGCTGGTGCACCTGATTGGTTAACTTATCTGTTTCAGATTCGTCAGATTTGGAAGGATTGGGATTAGATGAGGTAGATGCTTGATTGTGGTTGTGCTGAATGGGATTAGATGGTGTTGACATTTGATTATCAACTTTCTTTCCTGACCTCAATGTATGAACATCATTACATTGATTCAATGATTGATTCTTAGCCAAGTGATCTTGTTGAGAATTCCTAGGATTAATTATTGGCTGACTAGGCAAGGTACCCTTTTGCCTCTCATTCTGTGGATTGCTAATTGGCTTATTTGAACCTCTAGCTTCTGTATAGTTTGCATGAGAGAATCTTAGTTCTTCATGTATCTTTCCATGTTTCTCTCAAAGTCAGTCATTCTCCTTTCTAGTTGAGGATAAGGAAGATTGTGGAGCTTGGTTGGGAAAGTTTTGTTGATAGTTTGAAAAGTTAGGTGGATGTTAGGAGAATTATGATGGAAATTGAAAAAGTGGTTGATGATTGGAAGAATTATTGGCATGATGAAAGTGGCTTGTATGATTTGACCATGAGTGGTCATTGTTATTTTGGCTCCATGAGAAATTCAGGTGATTTCTCCAGCCAGGATGGTGCGTTGGTGGATAAGGATTATTCTTCGACCTTGAAAAGGCCACATTTACCGGTTCTAGAAAGTGTTGTTGAGCTTGAAACACTGGACACTCCTCAAACACATGATTCATGGCGTGACAGTAAGTACAGTCCGGAGTTGGAAATTGGTTGGGCTTACCTTATTGACTGGACTTGGTTCCTTAGTTTCAAAAGCCTCCAGTCTTCTCGCTAGGTTAGCTAACTTAGCCTGTTAGCTATGGATGATTCAATAGAATGGAGATCTCCTTTTGAAGAGATGGAGTTTGCGTTCCTCGAGGTTTCACTAGTAGGTTCCCATTGGATGGGTTTTTTCAGCTAGATTCTCATATTAATCCCATCCTTCATTTTCATCCTTCTGCAAGAATCCCCCTTGGCACATGCTTTCTAAGAGGGTCTTGGTTGAGTAGTCTAAACCGTCATAAAGAATTTGGCATTGTCACCATTTCTCAATTCCATGATGAGGACATCGGACAAGGAGGTCATTAAAGCGTTCAAAGTACCTCAAAAATAGTTCACTAGGTTCTTCTTTTTAATTGCATGATGTTCTTCCTAATGAGAGCGGTCTTACGAATTGGATAGAATTTCTTCAAGAAGACCTAGATGAAACCATTCCAAGATGTGATAGAGCCAGTCGCTAAGCTGTAAAGCACTTCTTGGCTAAGTCCTTAAAAGCGAAAGGGACAAAACTCAACCTTATAGCATCATCTACAAGGTGTGGGATTTTCATCATTAGACATACTTTCTCAAATTCTTTTATGAAGAAATAAAAATCTTCGGACTCTAGGCCATGAAATTTGGGGAGTGTGTTGATGAACTGAGGTTAGATCGCAAAATTGTATTCACCAACCGAGGAAGTTGGATGCAAGATGGAAGTGAGGTTCTAATGGGATAGAACCTATCCTGCAAAGACGTCGGTTGAGCCATAACCGGATCTTGTCTTGGTTCAAACTTGGTTGGTTATGTGTTTCTAGTCAACTTAGATGAATTAGGGTCTCTTGACCACACTTGCATACACAAACACAATCACAAACAAGTTCACCAATAGTCAATAAGAGAAAATAATCGCGCCTAGTCTAAGGTAACTTTAACCTAGACAATTCCTAACTGGTTGATTGTCCACAAGAGGTATAATACAGACTTAGAGCTCAAGCTAATTAGCCAGGTTAGGGCCAGATTGGTGGGAGGTATCCGCGCAAAAATGACGGGCCTAATTAAGCCAAACCACCAGCCTTCGAGGTTTCACCCCTCAATTCCTTTCCTAGACACTGATTTGGCAGGAGTCACATTCTAACACCTTCCCCCTTAGGATAAACTCCTAGTGAGTTTGAGATGTCCCTAAGGACAACGTCTATCAGATTTTACTTAGGCTTAGGTTATGCGTGCTTGGAGATGGTTTGTGGGCTAAGGAAGGGTAATGACTTCCCCACCTTATCTTGATTTGGGTTTTGCCCTTAGAATTGATTGTGCAGAGTGTGCAAGATATAGAAAAGTAACATTCAAAAGTAAATATCACCTAAGAATATTTCCTAAACTATATGCTATGGATACGTACCTTGTCTCCAGCTATCTTCAACAGTAATTGTAAAATAAACATAATTAGACAAATGCCTAGAATGCAAGTCTAAACGTTTTTTAAACAATTAACAATCACTCAGATTATTGTTGGATTAAAAACATGGATTGTGAATATCAGATATAGCAAGAATAATAACACACAAAAACATTATTTTTGCAGGCAATATGTCCTGCAAAAAAGAGTTTTTTAGTGGTCCACAAATTTTCAAATTTGCGCTGCAATTTCTTGAAATTCTGTTTCCTACTTTCGAGAGTAGGGGCACAGAATAGCAAGTATTCTCCTGTAAAGCTTGAGTGCTAAATCTGAATCTTGACATCCCTGAAATAAGACACTAAACTTGTTAGAAAAAATTTACACCGTTCCCTCCCCGACAACGGCGCCAAAAATTGATCGAGAAATGAAAGTGATAAGAATTACCATCTAGCTTTGGGCTAACGGGTCGTCTCCACGAGGAAGAATGCGATAGAGACTTTTTGATGTTTTATTCAGTAACAAAGAATGAAGTTGGTGTTTTTCTTTCTTTTTTCTTTTTAGTTGAAAAGAGAATGGAGAGAAGGGAAGTGATTAAAAGAAAAACTGAAAAACATAGAAAAGGCTTTGGAAAAGGTGATGTTTAAAAAGTGTTGAAAATTGTTTGGTTGTTTTAATATAGAAAACAAATTTGGGCTCACTATCTTACTACTCAACGTTGTGTTCTTCTCTTGAAATTCTTAGTGTCTCAACTTGATCATAGGCAAAAACTTAAGCTTTAGTTTCGAAAGTCTTAAGCAAAGCAAATAAGATTGTTTGAAAAAGTTTAATTCTTTTTCTTAAGAAATCCTCTTGAACTGAATGTTAAATCATCAAGATTTAATTCAAGTATGACATAAAAGCAAGTTCAAGTGATATTTTAAAAAATAGAGAAGTTTAGAAATCCAAACCTATCCTTATATGCCTTCAAGAACACTTTCAAAGAAGAAAGGCTTAGTTTAAGGCATGCAAATGATTCCTTTGGGTTCTTTAAATCAAAACCATTCAAAACAAGAGGGACCGAAGAGAAAGACGATAGTGAGCCCAGAAAACAAGTGTAGCTACTCATGAATAATGCAAAACTAGACAAGTAAATAAAATAAGACATACCCGTGAATTGGAGTGGAAGAGGAGAAAGCTTGATTCTTTATTGATGTCACTTAAATCTTCAAATTACAATCACTCTATTCCTCTCTCTCACTGGTATTTGCACTGAACTACAAATCAAATAAAAGACATACAACCTCTCTACACTATCTAACAAAGAATCTAAACCTTAAAAATAAAGGGAAAAACTTAAACTAATTTCCTATCCCTTTTTCTCTGAAAATTACAGTATTTATAGGCAAAAATCAAACCGGGGAGGTCGTACGAAGATAGGGGGAGCAAACGCTCCCACAACAAACCATAACAAGCCGCGAAAACACGGCCCATAACAAACCCTAACAAGCTGCGAAAACACGGCTATGGCCGCATTTCCGCGGCCATGGTATGGCCAGGTGGCCACACCAGGTTGGTAGGTCTCGCTCGTTTGGTGATTCCCTTTTATCTCCTACTGGTTTTCCCATTTCGGCCCTAGGATTTGACGAAACAGCCTTTGATCTTTGACTTTAACTACTTGATTTGGCAAGATTCATTTTAACTAATTTTCAACCTTTTTGATTTGCCATGATCTGCCCTGATTTTTTTATTTTGAATTAATTTTGAATTAAATCAGAATTTGATAGGCTTTTGGGCTCGTTTCTCTTTCTTATCCTTTAGCAATGGGCCTGCATTTTATAAAGAAAATTAGGATATATTAATATAATTTATTTAGATAATAAACATGATAATGTGACAATATATATGCAATATTTGTGACCGATCAGCAAGAACATACACACGCAAGCTCATTAGCTTGCCGAGGCCGTACCTCTACACCGAGTTCCCACTAGAACTCGAAACAATACGAACCCACAAGTTCGCCTACTCAAATACAAGATGAAACACTTTGGTGATCTCAACACTTTGATCACCTAAAAACACTCTCACAACAACTCTCCTATAAGATTGATATAGCAATGAAAAGCTCAAGTATGTGTGAGAAAACTAGGATTGATTTTGTGGTGAAAAACTAAAGAAATCTCTTTTTCAAAATACTCTTAAAAAACTCTCCTTTTGACATGGAAGTATTTGGCTCTAAAATAAGTGGAGATAAATAATTAGAAAGGTAGGAAAAACTAGCTTGAAAATTCACTTAAAATCTTGTTCAAAACACCCAAACAACCCATATAAATAGGCTCCAAAACTTGCCGTTGGGGCAACTCAGCAGGAATTCCTGCTGTCGGTCGACTGCCCGGTCGACCGGCCAACTGTCAGATTTCTGACCCTTGTGCCATTGGTCGACCGCCCGATCGACCGAGGGCTGGATACAGAGAGTAGAAGCTCTCTGCCGGTCGACCGCCTGGTTCACCGGGGCCAAACCAGAGAGCAGAGCTCTCTGCCGGTCGATCGGATGGGCAACCGGCCCTCCAGCCAATTAGGCCATGCACGTCTGTGCACATCGGTCGACCGGACCGGTCGACCGACTTCTGTCGCGATCGACCATCCGATCGACCGGCAGAAGACCTGGTCTAACATTTTTTAGGGGATTAAAACTTGCTCTTTTTACCTTTAACAAATTCTCATAAATTCTACAAAAATAAGTTCATTGATATACTTTGATATACAAACATGTTTGAGTAAAAATCAAAACATGTTACAAACATTTTGAACTATTTTTGTAATATAAAAATTTTAGCTTAATAAAAATCTGTATTTCTCAAAACAATCTCCAAATTGAAAAACGATTTTTCTAAAACTTCTCAAAAAACAAAAATAAGATAATTTAAACACTTTTGAAGCTTAGTATGTATAGATATGACCCACTACATATATATGATGAAATATCTAAGTTTTTGACAATAAGCTCTAAAATAAGTTTTGATAAAACACATGTATATTTTGAAGCTTAAAAACCAAACCGATATTTTCTATAACAAAAACTCTTTTATGAAAACACATATAAATCTTGTGTGTGAGTATATGAATACTTGAGCAATCTACCAACTAATCTATCCTTTACATTTTATCTAAAAATAAAATCTTGACACTTACAAAACCCGACACAAGTCTTCTTGAAAATCTTCTTCTCCTTCTTGACTTGGTCCAAACCTTGATCCAATGAGCTAGACTTCTCTTGAGTACTTGATGCGATCTTGATGCGCGAGCTCTTGAGTCAACACGTGCTAGCTCCAAAACTTGACTTTAAATCCTTTATTAAAGCTAAACACCAACTAAGATCTTGATAAAAGATCTGAGACTAAATAAACACAAGATCATTAGTATTCTAACTACATGAGTTAATCATCATCGAAACTAGTGTGATGGGCTCTGGGCCAACATATATAAAATGATATAAAATTATTTTCGACAAGTGATTTTAATAACTTTTGGTTGAAACGAAACTTAAACTCCTGAAACGAACTCATCAGAATAAGTTTCTTAAACACAATAGAAGCACCAATATGTATGAATGAAATTCAATATACATCTAACTAATGTAAATTATTTTTGAAAAAATCTATTCATGAAAAGAAAATTGAGTCAAATCGAAAACTAGACTTTCTTTTGTACGTGTATGTGTCTAAGCTTGAAAAATCAAAACTAATCTATACTTAACAAATATTCTAAACTTACAAACTCTAGAAACAAGTCTTCTTGTAGATCTTTTTCTCCAAGTAGACTTGATCCAAACTTGATTCCTTCAATCTAGACTCTTTCTTAAGTTCTTGATATGATCATTATGCTTGATCTCTTGAATTACTGTACGTTAGTTTCAAAATTTGACTATGAATCTTTTGTTGAAGTTAAATGTCAACTAAGATCTTGATTAAATATTTAAAACTTAAACAATACAAGATCATTAGAACTATAATTATATAAGTTAATCATCATCAAAACTAGAGTAATAGGCCTTTGAACCAGCAATCTCTCCCGCTTTGATGATGACAAAACTCATGGAGTTATATATGCATTAATAGAGAAGAGCTCGATAAAAACTTTCCCTTAACTCATGCATAAACACAAAAAAAAGTAGATATTCAATGAAAGCTCCAGATGCCAAAGAAATCATGAATATAAAACACATATAAAAATACAGATATGCAAAAACATATAATCACATGAATATATGAACTCTAAATTTCACTCCTTTTTTGTCAATTCATCAGCAAATGGGTAGAGAAAATAATGTAAATGTATATGTGATATAAATCTACGAAAAAAAGAGATGTTAACTCCCCCTGTATACATGCATTACATGGAGAAAGGATGACTAAATCCAGCCCACAAAGCATAATAGACAATGTACGTAGACGAAGATGTTAAGCTCCTCCTACACATGTGTACGATATAAAGAAGAGAGGTTAATCTCTTCTTTATTCAATACACTTTTCATAAATTTACATATAGATGAGAAGTTAAGTTAACTCCCTTGCATATAAGTGTTTTCCATTAGAATTAAGAAAGGGTAAACTTTACAAAACTTGTGAAGAAAAAATTACAAGTAATGAAAAATGAAAATTACAAGAACTCTCTTCTCTCAGAGTTTCTGGGGAAGTACACTGGTGGATGTCTGGTCAGCACGCGACCACTTTGTTCTGTTGACGATGCGAGTGGTTGAGTCTTCAGTCTTTTGTTAGGGATTTTCTTCTCACCTAGTTTCAAAAAACCTTTAAGGGAGAAAGATTTTTAGGGTCTTAACATCCTGAAAGGGAGAAGCAAGTTCTCTTAAAGAGCTGAATGCTAGAGATGGAAGAAGTCCAGCCTCTTCTTGAGAAACTCCAATCAGCAGCCAGCTATTAGCCTGCCTAGCAATGGGCTATTTACAAGCATTATGGGGTGTAACATCCCCTCCTAAAAATCAGCAGATTGATTTGGTCAATCCGATCTAACTTCGCTCCTGGACCCAGAAGAGCTTCGCAGTGAAGCTAATCATAGCTGGAGTGACATTAGAGACCCCTGCGTGGAGTTACTTAGCCAATTAGCTTCGAGTTTGTTGCACCAATCCTTGATTCTCTCTACTAATTAGGAGATTTCCCTTGACCCTCCCCAACTGATTGAGGAGTGATTTGGTCATGGCAAATAACTGCCAATAATATAATATTGATCACATTAATCTCGTGCTGAGATTTCAATGGTCAAAAATTACCATATAATCTCGCGGTAGAGCTAGCTCACAGTGGAGCTAAGGAAAGAGCTTCATGTGAAGCTAAGCTCACAGCGGAGTTACTGAGCTTGTTGCAAAGATGATACATAGCTATTAACAGATCTACACAAAAGTTGTAGCGAAGCTTAGAAATGAGCTCTCAGCGGAGTTAGCAGATAGCTCTCAATGATCTATAAAGAGCCTCAAGAGAAGCTAGAAAATATAGCTTGCAATGAAGCTAGGTGTTTAGCTTCTTGAGTTTTCTTCAGAGGACCACATTTGGCTCACTGTCTGCTTCACTGCATCTGTGGAATCCAAATCACTGGTTTGTCCATTAGGGAAGGACAACTATTCAGCCAGTTTGTGACTTGTTTTTTAGAAGTGTCGACAAGTTAGACATCATTCAAACCGATTGAAGTGCTGTCTGGGAGTTTGTCTTTTCGGAGTGACAACAAACCCCCTTAAAAGTTTTCGTGAGTCTACAATAGATTGGTACAGATTCTGAAATACTTTAAATCTGAAGCCTGAGACCCAAATTGCTTAGGCCAAGTTAGCCTGTTCGGTGGAACCGTGTAATGAATTTGGTAACCAGGGTGGTTTAACCTAGGATTTCCATAAAGAATGAGCCCTCAGTGGAGCTGGATAATTAGCTCTCAGTGGAGCTGAAATAATGTTTCTAGCGAAGCTAAGAATAAGCTCTTAGTGGAGCTATAAGTTAGCTTCATGTGTCAGCAGAAGCAAGCCTGTAGCGAGGCTAACAGAGATAGGCTCTAAGCCGAGCTACTGAGTAAGCTCTCAGCAGAGCTAGAAGCTAACTTTTGGTGAAATTTTATGATGATCCCATAGCGGAGTTGGAGTGAACTTTTAGAGAAGTTCAATGATAAGCTCACAACGGAGCTGGAGTGAACTTTCGGCGAAGTTCAATGATGAGCTCATACAGAGCTAGAGTGAACTTTTAGCGAAGTTCAATGATGTGCTCACAGTGGAGCTAAAACAAGCTTGATGCAAAGTTAAGTTTTGCGTCTTTTGTGAAATTAATTAACTTCGCTGCTCTAGGATCTCGAAACTACAACCGTCATTTCAAATTTAATTTTGAAATGACAACTTGCACACTTTTTTAGGAGCCAAAGTTAGGCTTCTCGTTGCCTATAAAAGCCCGAGGGCTATAGAAGAAGTCATCTTCTTCGTCAACCTTTGCTGAGCTATAAAGAATTGAACCAACCCTCTTCGGTTTTTCACTTTACTCTTTTTTAAGTTTTTCATATGTGAAAATTTTAATATGTTTGCTTTCAAGTTCTTCATGTGAGAAAAACTTTAACATGTAAGTTCTTCGAAAAGAACTTAAAGATAGTTGAGCTTTCACCAAGCAAAATCCCTGAAGGAATTAAAAATCAAAACCAAGTTTAACCTTAAATATGATAGAATCAGTCTAGGAGAAAGAATCCATTGGGGACAAAGGAAGGGTAGGTCTAATAATCGATCTGTTCAAAAGTAACTAACTAGACGTGGCAGGTTAGAAATTTATTAGACCCAAAATCTTGTCGTTCAGAAGTGATAAACTGGACGTAACGACAAAGTGAAATTACATATTCATCAGTTCGGAGGTAATGAACTGGACTTAACCGATTGAAAATAACCAGACATTGTTCATAGGTGATAGACTGGACATAACAATAAAAGGAAGTCCAGAAGGGACTAAAGATGAAATTCAGACATCGATTGATGCAGAGGTGATGGATTGGACATAACTAATTGAGAAACAACTGGTTTAAGAGTTTTACCATTCAGAGGTGAGAAACTAGACATGACAGTAAAAATGAAAGATGAAACTTGGCTATCTTTTAGTTCAGAGGTGATGAACTGGATATGACCGATTAAGAAGCCACCAAGATCAGAATTTTGTCATTGAGAGGTAGTGAACTGGACATGACGATAAATAAAGGTTGAGATTCGGTAATCGTCAGTTCAGATGTAATAGACTGTACATAACTGATTAGATATTACCAAACTTGGGTGTTTACTTTCCAGAGGTGATGAACTGAACATAACAGTAAATGAAAAGGTGAAACTTTGCTATCTGTCAGTTCAGAGATGATGAACTAGACATGACTGATTGAGAAGCCCCAAGCTCAGAATTTTGTCATTTATAGGTAGTGAATTGGACATAACGACAAGGAAAGTTGAATTCAGTTTTAGAGACCCGTCTAATCAGGGGTGATAAACTGAATGTGATAGACAAAGTCACACTAAATTTTGAACTCGCTGCCAGTGGTAGTCATATTAACTTAGCAGCAAGCCCACTGGGGACCGCAAGGGTGAATTTGATCTCAGCACCCGTCGGTTCAGAGCTGATGGACTAGACATGACCAACTAAGAGACACTAGACTCATAATTCACTATTCAGAGGTAGTCGTATTAGCCTGACAGCAAAGAACTCTCGGCCCTGACGAGTGATTGGTCACTAATATTACACATTTATTATCATATTTTCTCACTTATTATAGAATAAAATCTGCTTTCTCCTAATTAAATGTTTAATTTATTTGCAGGCCCATTCCTAAAGGAGAGTGAAAAGAAATGAGCCCAAAAACCCATCAAATTCTGAATTAAATCAGAATTAATTCGAACTCAGTGAATCAGCGCAAATCAGATCGGTTCAGATCGGTTGAAAATCACTTAGAACAAATCCCTACAAATCGATCAGTTGAAGCCAAGGATCAAAGGCCATTTCGTCAAAATCCCGGACTTAAACTGCAATCCAGCTGAAGATAAAGACCAATTGAGAAACCGGGGAGCTCTACCAACAGGGTGTGGCCACCTGGCCATACCTTGGCTCTGTTAGAGAGTTAGGAGAAGCGTTTGCTCCCCCTATCTTCATATGATCCTGTAGGTTGGGTTTTGCCTATAAATACTGGGATTTTCAGAGCCTCCGGGGGACGATCATACAGAGATAGGAATTAGTCCAGTTTTTCACTCTTTGTATTATAGGTTTTTGTTTTCTTTTTATGTAATTTTAATTTGTATGTAACCTTAGGTTAGATTGAGATTCATGTAAGTAAGAGAGAGAGGCTTATGTTGAGAGTGACACCGATGTACCCTCCTCCTTTCTTCCATCGTTTCTGCAAGCAATAAAAGGTAATTTTTTTTATGTTCGTCTTTACTTTGTTTTCTTCTTCTTCTTTCTACTTTACCTCTTTTGGTTTTGATGAGCATGCAAGTGAATCCTGAAGCATTAGTATAACAATATTGTGTGAGTGCCAACGGTAATTCATGGTGATGTTCTCCTCCTCAAGACTCCGTATCATTTCATGCTTGTTCGTCTTGATGATGTAATGCAACTGGGGACTGAGCTCGATCCTATGGCTTATGCATTGAATGCCTCCCAAGTAAAGTAGAACATGCAAGGGTTCCAGGTAAGTCATCAACCAAACTAGGTAAGTATTCCTTTAATCTTCTTTCTTTCCTTTTATTTCTTTAGTTTAAATCACCAACACCCACTTCTTGCATCACTCCTTTTCCATTTCTTTGTAAATAATCATTCTCCATTTTTCTCCATCTTCTCCATCTATCGCTTTCTTTCTAACTTAACTATAACTCTTTTTCTCTTTTTTTAAGAACCAAAGAAGAACTTTAACCATTAATTGTAACTTAAAAGAGGACTTACTAAAAAGCTTTTATCGCTAGTCCCTCCTTGTGGATCACGACCCGCATAGCCACTTGCTATTGCGGTAGAATTGAGCACTTGCACATCTCTATTTTTAAGTTCTGAAATTCCGTATTTTTGTGCAAGTTTAGCTCAATCAAATTTTGGCGCCGTTGTCGGGGAGGGACGGTAAGTTACTCTCTTTAAAAGCTTACATTTTTGGTTAACTTTCTTCTTTGTTTTTTTTGTATAGATTCAACAACAAGGAACTCTTTCTGCAGTGGACATATAAGTGGCCTTGGACTCTGCTCAAGAAAGCAGAGCCAAGAAGCCCTCAGATTTGCTACATTCCAGTGGCAAAACTGAGTGAACTACTAACCTGTATTTTTGCAGGTTGGCTAAATTGAAAATCTGAATTTCTGTAGCATTTATCTCCTTGTTTGACTCACTGTATATATTTTCTAACACAACAGTAAAAAGTTGATTGTAAATGTTAAAAATGATTTAGACTTTGCATTTAGGCACGTGTCTATTTCATTTCATTATTTATTTACTGCTGAAGAGTGCTGGAGCCAAGGTATGTGTGCATAGCATTTAGTATAAGGTTCATTCTTGTATGATTGCTTGAATGTTACTTTTTTTTATATACTTGTACATTGCACTAAATTGACTTAAGGGCTTGTTCTATAAACAAGATAAGGTGGGGAAGTCATTACCCTCCCTTAGCCCACAAACAATCTCCTCACTCACTAACCCAAGCCTAACTAAAAATGAGTAGACGTTGGCCTTAGGGACATCTCAGACTTAATTAGGAGATTATCCTAAGGGGGAAAGGTGTTGGAATTTGACTCCTGCCAAATCAGTGTCTAGGAAGGGGATTAAGGGCCGAAAGCCCGAAGGTTGGTGGTTATTTAATTAAGGAACGTCTTTGACGGATAACCTCCCACCAATCTTGCCCTGACCTGGCTGATTAGCTTGTGGTCAAAGTCTGCATTATACCTCCCGTGGATAGTCTAACCAGTTAGGAGTCGTCTAGGTAATAGGTCTACCCTAACTTAGTTTAGAACTTTTTTCTTTTTATTTGTGTGCTTATTTGTTTTTTTTTTTTCTTCTTTGTTTGTATTTTATTGTGTGATATGGCTTATAATAACAATTTTCCAATTTTAATAGTAATCCATATAACCCAATTGGTCTTATCCGATTCAATATAACCCATGCCGCCAATCTTATGACCATAATTTCTAGAATAATTTCAACTCTTCACAGAGTCAATGGGGATTCACCTCCCCCGAGTCCAATTTTCAACCAACTTGTCCTCTTTATCCAGCTAGTCTATAATATTTTCAAGATTCATACTCAGTTCCACCAGTCCAAAATAGAAAACCATCAATTTTTGAAATGAGTATGCGTGAGTCCAAACAAAAATCACAAATCTGATGGACTCACAATTTCACCACCAATTAACTATGAAAAGATGCTTGAAGCCATGACTCAGGCTCAAAACGCTCGTAATCGTGACATAGATTGATGGTCCAATCTCTACGTTCTCACCGTTTGGCCAGTTCTGATGTCGCTAACCATTCTGTTAGCGCCAAAGAGTCATGTTGTTTTGGAAATCAAGGTTCCATTTCAGAACATTCATTTGAACTTGCCCAAACTCCAAATTTTGAAAATGATATTGACAGTTTGGCAAGTTATTCCTTTCCTGAAATAGAACTTGAGAATGAATATGATCCTGAACCTCAACTTAGTGATTCAATTCTACTTCCTGATTCAATAATGACTCCGGTGTCTTCACCTGATTTCAATCTTTTTCCCGAGTAAACATTGGATCCTGTGCCAATTCATCATGAAATTGAATCACCCATCTTTGATGATCATCATATTGAACTTGACCAATTTTACACTTTTGAAAGTCCTATTGACAAATTGGCAAGTTCTCATTTTTATGACATTGAACTCAATGAGAAATGTGACCTAGATTCTCAAATCTGTGATCCAGTTCAAATTCCTGAATCAATATTGACTCCTGTTTTGTTACCCGACTTGAGTAATATTTTAGAGTCAGTTTTGATTCCCACAACTATCATTCTTGAACTTGAATCACCAATATTAAGTCACATTCTATTGTTGGAAAATAAATGTGGACTTGAGTTTCAACTTCTTGACTTGGACCCACTTCTTGAACCAATCTCGACTCCTGAACCTTTACTTGACTTAAGTCACCTTCCTGAGTCGGTATTAGTTCCTGTACTTCCTGAGTCCAAGTCAATCATTCTATCTTTTCACACTCCATTTGGGACAAGGCGGTTGACAAATTTGACTCCGAAATTAATTATGAAATTTGAAAATTAGATGGGGTTAAATTTTTAATAAAAATCCTTTATGGATACATCATTTTAATGGGTTATATTAGAGAGATTTCTGGTGGGTTCCTCCGAACTCCACGAAAAGTCGATTGGGCCGCATTTCGTGGACCAATCTGACCACCACCGGAACCACCACCTTATGGTAACATTTTCCTTCCCTTTCTTCTTTTTCATGCATCTATGCATTAATTCATACATTGAGGACAATGCATGAGATAGGAATAGAAACAATATTTTGACATATTTTTTGTAAGAAATTAAGTCAATATTTTTTTACTTAGGTTTTTCTTCTTTTTTTTAAAAATAAAATTTCTTTACTTTTAAAAATTTTTTGAAAATAGAAACAATATTTTGACATATTTTTTGTAAGAAATTAAGTCAATTTTAAGGAATAGGAAAATCAAAATTAGGATTTCTTAAATTTGGTCAAAATAAGATTATTTTTTTGATTTTTAGGGTTAGGAAGATAATTTGTTAAAGTAATTTAGTCTTGATCTTTACCGTAATGAAATATGCATACTTCATACACTTACACACTTAGGGTTCAAAAATAAAGATTCTTATGCCTTATATATATAAAAAAGAAAAAAATATTTATGAAAGATGAAACAAATCTAATTATTTATTAGCTTGGTACTTTGGCCTAAGCAAGCCTTAGTATTTATGCGAAAGATAATTAGATAAGTTTGAGAAAAAATATATATATATATATAAATCCTCTGATTAAGCTGGGTATTTGTGCCTAATAAAGCATAAGTATTCACGCCTAAAAGGGTTCAAATAATAAAATCCTTAGTTTTGGGGCCTCGTTTGCTCGAGTCCTTAAGTCCTTGGGTGTTTTCTCGCCCGGTGCCCTAAGACCGTTTAGTTTGGGAGTCATCGATTAAAGGCTCGTTACATGGGCAGATTAGACAGCCTAATAGAACTAAGGAATAATACCATAAAATATATATATATATATATATATATATATATATATATATATATATATATATATATAAATAAGGCATAAGAGTTAGAGTTAATGAACCCTTAGTCAAAATTTTCACGATCACAAGGTGCATATGACTTAGGGTAAAGTAATAGACTAAATGAGAAGTACAATTTGACTCCTTACTTTAATTGATAACAAATTTTTGAATAGAGACTAAGTTTAAGAATGAAAATTTCAGTTTTCCTATAACTTATAGATTACTTAAGTCTTACAATTATATTTCAAATATTTTTCTCTTTCAAAATGCTTTTGAAAATACTAACTCTTTGTTTCTCTTTCTTTAAGGATTTTGTGGGAGTAATCCACTGAAAATCCTCACGAGACAAAACTCGTTCTCTAGGGGAAACCTAGAGGTTTAATGGCTTGTTGCACATGTTCAGTGCAATCGAGTTACCTGCAAAAGTGGTCTAATAATCCTTAGTATAGTTTAGTTGTTTTGCTCGAGGACGAACAAAAGATAGATATGGGGGTGTGATTGGTCACTAATATTGCACATTTATTATCATATTTTCCCACTTATTACAGAATAAAATCTGCTTTCTCCTAATTAAATGTTTAATTTATTTGCAGGCCCATTCCTAAAGGAGAGTGAAGAGAAATGAGCCCAAAAGCCCATCAAATTCTGAAATAAATCAGAATTAATTCGAACTCAGTGAATCAGGGCAAATCAAATCGGTTCAGATTGGTTGAAAATCAGTTAGAATGAATCCCTACAAATCGATCGGTTGAAGCCAAGGATCAAAGGCCATTTCGTCAAAATCTCGGACTTAAACTGCAAATCCAGCTGAAGATAAAGACCAATCGAGAAACGGGGAGCTCCACCAACAGGGTGTGGCCACCTAGCCACACCCTGGCCGCGGAAAGGCGGCCAAAGCCGTGTTTCCGCAGCTCTGTTAGAGAGTTAGGGGAAGCATTTGCTCCCCCTATCTTCATATGATCCTGTAGGTTGGGTTTTGCCTATAAATACTGGGATTTTCAGAGCCTCTGGGGGACGATCATGCAGAGATAGGAATTAGTCTAGTTTTTCACTCTTTGTAGTATAGGTTTTTGTTTTCTTTTTATGTAATTTTAAATTTGTATGTAAGCTTAGGTTAGATTGAGATTCATGTAGGTAAGAGAGAGAGGCTTATGTTGAGAGTGACACCGATGTACCCTCCTCCTTTCTTCCATCATTTCTGCAAGCAATAAAAGGTAATTTTTTTTTATGTTCGTCTTTACTTTGTTTTCTTCTTCTTCTTTCTACTTTACCTCTTTTGGTTTTTGATGAGCATGCAAGTGAATCCAGAAGCATTAGTATAACAATGTTGTGTAAGTGCCAACGATAATTCATGGTGATGTTCTCCTCCTCAAGACTCCGTATCATTTCATGCTTGTTCGTCTTGATGATGTAATGAGACTGGGGACTGAGCTCGATCCTATGCTTATGCGTTGAACGCCTCCGAAGCAAGGTAGAACATGCAAGGGTTCCAGGTAACTCATCAACCAAACTAGGTAAGTATTTCTTTAATCTTCTTTCTTTCCTTTATTTCTTTACTTTAAATCACCAACACCCACTTCTTTCATCACTCCTTTTCCGTTTCTTTGTAAATAATCATTCTCCATTTTTCTCCACCTTCTCCATCTATCGCTTTCTTTCTAACTTAACTATAACTTTTTTCTCTTTTCTTTTTAAGAACCAAAGAAGAACTTTAACCATTAATTGTAACTTAAAAGAGGACTCACTAAAAAGCTTTTATCGCTAGTCCCTCCTTGTGGATCACGACCCGCATAGCCACTTGTTATTGCGGTAGAATTGAGCACTTGCACATCTCTATTTTTAAGTTCTGAAATTCTGTATTTTTGTGCAGGTTTAGCTCAATCAACGAGGAAAAGGAGAACAAGGTTATAGACTCGTCTGTTCAGAGGTGGCAAACTGGGCTGATTACACACATTTATTGCATTATTCTTTATTACATTCCACATTTATCATGTAATAAATCTGTTAAATTTCTTGTCTTAAATGTCTATTTTGCAGAAAAAATCATAGAGAGAAAGAGGATAAAATCAAATAAATATCAATTAAATTCATATTTAACTAGATCTACTTAGTTAGAGGAGGATGATCCCAAACCCATTGGTTAAATTCAGTTCCTAGTGAATTAAGTGGTTAAAGCTAAAGATCAACTGAGGATAACGTCAAATACAGAGTCCAAATCCAAAGGGATAAATGGATAGAGAGAAGATTAACGGATGAGATGAAGCAATTCTGACTCAGATTCTGGCTGTATACATTTTAGTATTTGAATCATAACTTTCGCTACCAAAACTCAAATCTGATGATTCAAGATGATCCAGAAATAAAATTAAAGAGCTACAACTCTTAAGTTAATCATTATTTCTAATTCTATCATTTAATAAGTTATATTTAGCAATCAATATGCCAATAAGCCGCAGATCAGAACTGAATATCCACATCAGATCAAATTTGAGATAAAGTGAGGATTCAAATTCAGAATAACCAGCTTCTCTTATCTCATACTCCTCTACCCTCTGTATTTCTCTTATAAATACATGCAATCTCAAAGCAAAAAAGAAAGGACCAAGCAGAGATAGATTTTAGGCCAATTTTTCATTCTTTTTTAGTGTAAGTTTTTATTTTCTTTTTATGTAATTTTTATTTCTTTGTGTAAGTATAGGTTAGTCTGAGATTCATGTAAGTAAGAGAAAGAGGCTTATGTTGAGAGTGATACCAATGTACCGTCCTCCTTTCTTCCACCGTTTCTGCAAGCAATAAAAGGTAATTTTTTTTTTATGTTCGTCTTTACTTTTGTTTTCTTCTTCTTCTTTCTACTTTTCCTCTTTTGGTTATGAGGAGCATCCAAGTGAATCTAGAAGCATTAGCATAGCCATGTTTATGTGAGTACCACCAATATTTCATGATGATGTTCTCCTCCTCAAGATTCCGTATCATTTCATTCTTGTTCATCTTGATGATGTAATGCGAATGGGGACTGAGCTCGATCTTATGGGTTATGCGTTGATCGCCTCTGAAGCAAGGTAAAACATGCAAGGGTTCCAGGTAAGTTATCAACCATAGGAGGTAATTTTTCTTTTTGTTTTCTTTTCTTTTAATTTTAGTGTAAATTACCACACCACAATCTTTCTAATTTCTTTAACTCTTTTTCATTTCTTTGTATATATCCAATTCCATTTCTCCACCTTCTGTATCTATTACTGAAGTTTCATAACTTAACTTTACTCTAATTTTTATTTTCTTTTAAAGAACTAATAGAAGAATCTTCACCATTATTATAGCATAAAAGAGAACTTGCTAAAAAAACTTCCATCGCTAGTCCCTCCTTGTGGATTACGACCCGCATAGCCACTTGCTATTGCAGTAGAATTGAGCACCTTGCACTACTGTTTTAAAAGTTCTGAAATTCTATATGTTTTGTGCAGGTTGAACCTCAATCAAATTTTGGCACCGTTACCGGGGAAGGACGGTAAGTAATTCTCTTTAAAGTTTACATTTTTGGTTAACTTTCTTCTTTGTTTTTGGTGCACAAATTTAACAATAAGGAATTTTTGTTGCAGTGGATATATAGTGGCCCTGGACTCTGCTCAAGAAAGCAGAGCTCAGAAGCCCTCAGATTTGCTACATTCCAGTGGCAATCTGAGTGAACTACTAACCCATATTTTTTATTTTTTTTAGGTTGGCTGAATTGCAAAGCTAAAAATCTGTAGTATTTTCCTTGTTTGTCTCACTGTACTTACTTTCTAACCTAAAGAGTAAAATGATGTTTGTTAAATGCTAAAATCGGTTTAGACTTGCATTTAGGCACGTGTCTAATTCGTTTACATTTTATATTACTATTGAAGATTGCTGGAGCTAAAGTATGTGTGCATAGCATTTAGTATAAGGTTCATTCTTGTCTGAAATGTTGCTTGAGTGTTACTTTTTTCTATATACGCGTACACTACACTAAACTGATTTAAGGGCTTGTCCTATAAAGAAGATAAGTTGGGGAAGTCATTACCCTCCCTTAGCCACAAACAATCTCCTCACTCACTAATCCAAGCCTAACTAAAACTAAGTAGATGTTGGTCCTAGGGACATCTCGGACTCAATTAGGAGATTATCCTAAGGGGGAAGGTGTTAGAATTTGACTCCTACCAAATCAGTGTTTAAGGAAGGGGTTGAGGAGCGAAACACTGAAGGCTGCTGGTTTGGCTTAATTAGACCCCTCGCTTTTGCGCGGATACCTCCCCCAATCATCATGCCCTGACCTTGCTGATTAGCTTGTAGTCAAAGTTTCCATTATACCTCTCGTAGACAGTCTGACCAGTTAGGAGTCGTCTTTTCTAAGCTTTACCCTAACTTAGGTTAGATTTTTTTTTCTTTTTATTTGTTATCTTATTTGTTTGTTTTTTTCTTTGCTTTTGTTTGACATTTCTTGTGTGATATGGCTAATAATAACAAAATTTTCAATTTAATGGTAATCCATATTACACACCAACCTCTTTTTCGGATATTACCAACCCAGCATATCATAATTTTAACAAACCTAGTGTGCCGGATTGGTCTTATCCGAATCAATATAAACCCATGCCCGCAATCTTATAACCATAATTTCTTATATAATTTCAACTCTTCACAGATTCAATGGGGATTCACCTACCCGGAGTCTAATTTTCAACAAACTTTTCCTCCTTATCCACCTTGTCCACAATATTTCCAAAATTCATACTCAGTTCCACCAGTCCAAAATAGAAAACCTTCAATCTTGAAAATGAGTATGCGTAAGTCCAAACAACAAACATAAAATCTGACGAACTCACAATTTCATCACAAATTCCAAACAACACTTCATCTTTTCAAGTCCAATCGCAACAAAATGATGAACCAATCAACTATGAGAAGATCCTTGAAGCCATGACTCAGGCTCAATTGCTCGTAATCGTGACATAGATATGACGGTTCAAACTCTGTCCTCACCGTTTGATCATTTTTGATGTGGCTAACCATTCTGTTAGAGCCGAAGAAACATGTTGTTTTGGAAAACAAGATTCCATTTCAGTACAACCATTTGAACTTGCCCAAACTCTAAATTTTGAAAATGACATTGACAGTTTGGCAAGTTATCACTTTCCTGAAATTGAACTTGAGAATGAATATGATCCTGAACCTCAACTTGGTGATTCAATTCTACTTCCTGGTTCAATAATGACTCTAGTGTCTTCACTTGATTTCAATCTTTTTCTCGAGTCAACATTGGATCCTATGCCAATTCATCATTAAATTGAATCGCCAATCTTTTATAATCATCATATTGAACTTGACCAATTTCATACTTTGAAATTCCCATTGACAAATTAGTAAGTTCATTTTTTATGAAATTGAACTCAATTAGAAATGTGACCTAGATTCTTAAATTTGTGATCCAGTTCAAATTCCCAATCAATATTGTCTCCTATTTTGTTACCTGACTTGAGTAATATTTTAGAGTCAGTTTTGTTCCCACACCTGTCATTCTTGAACTTGAATCACCAATATTAAGTCACATTCAATTTTGGGGAAATGAATGTAGACTTGAGTTTCAACTTCTTGATTTGGACCCACTTCCTGAATCAATCTCGACTCCTGAACCTTTACTTGACTTAAGTCACTTTCCTGAGTCGGTATTAGTTCCCGTACTTCCTAAGTCTAAGTCAATCATTCCATCTTTTCACACTCTATTTTGGGACAAGGCGGTTGACAAAATTGACTCAAAATTAATTATAAAATTTAAAAATTAGATGGGATAAAATATTTAATAAAAATCAATCATGTATACATCATTTTAGTGGGTTATATTAGAGAGATTTCTTGTGGGTTCCTCCGAACTCCACGAAAAATTGACTGGGACATATTTCGTGAACTAATTAGACCACCACCAGAACCACCAACTTAAGGTAACATTTTCCTTTCCTTTCTTCTTTTTCATGCATGTATGCATTAATTCATACACTGAGGACAATGCATGAGATAGGTGTGGGGGAGGGCCTAACATAACTTAGGTTTTTTTATTTAAAAAAAGAAAAAAATTAACATTTCTTTACTTTTAAAAACTTTTTGAAAATAGAAATAAGATTTTGACATATTTTTTGTAAGAAATTAAGTCATTTTAAGGAATAGGATAATCATAATTAGGATTTCTTATACTTGATCAAAATAAGATTATTTGTTTGATTTTAGGGTTAGGAAGATAATTTGTCAAAGTAATTTAGTCTTGATCTTTGCCTTGATGAAATATGCGCACTTTATACACTTACACACTTATGGTTCAAAAACAAAGATTCTTATGCCTTATTAAAATATATATATATGTATATCTATGAAAAATAAATAAATCTAATTATTGATTAGCTAGGTGCTTTGGCCTAAGCAAGCCTTGGTATTTATGCAAAAGAAGATTAGATAAGTTTGAAAAAAAAAGAAATATATATATCTATAAAAATCCTCTGATTAAGCTGGGTATTTGTGCCTCATAAAGCATAAGTATTCACGCCTAAAAGTGGTTCATATAATAAAATCCTTAATTTTGTGGCCTTACTTGCTCGAGTCCTCAAGTCCTTAGGGTGTTTTCTTACCAGTACCCTAAGACTGTTTGGTTTGGGAGTCATCGATTAAAGGCTCGTTACATGGGCAGATTAGAAAGCCTAATAGAACTAAGAAATAATACCACCAAAAATAAAAAATATATATATATAAATAAATAAATAAGGCATAAGAGTTAGAGTTAAAGAACCCTTAGTCAAAACTTCACGGTCACGAAGGTGCATATGACTTGAGGTAAAGTAAAAAAACTAGATGAAAATCACAATTTGACTCCTTACTTTAATTGATTACAAATTTTTGAATAGAGACTAAGTTTAGGAATGAAAAATTCGATTTTCCTATAACTTAAGATTATTTAAATCTTACAATAATATTTCAAATATTTTTCTTTCAAAATGCTTTTTCAAAATATTAACGTTTTCTCTTTCTTTATGGATTTTGTGGGTGCAATCCTCTAAAAACCCTCACGCGACAAAACTCGTCCTCTAGGGGTAACCTAGAGGTTTAACGGCTTGTTGCACAAGCTCAGTGCAATCGCATAACCTGCGAAAGTGGTCTAATAATTTTTTATTTAGTTTTGTTGCTTTGCTCGAGGACGAGCAAAGATAGGTGAAGGGGTGTGATTACACACATTTATTGCATTATTCTTTATTACATTCCATATTTATCATGTAATAAATCTGCAAAATTTCTTTTCTTAAATGCCTATTTGCAGAAGATAATCATGGGGAGAAAGAGGATAAAATTAAATAAATATCGGTTAAATTCAGATTTAACTAGATCTATTTGGTTAGAGGAGGATGATCCCAAATCAAGTTGGTTAAATTCAATTTTTGGTGAATCAGGTGGTTAAAGTTAAAGATCAACTGAGGATAACGTTAAATATAGAGTCCAAATCTAAAGGGATAAATGGATAGAGAGAAGATCAACGGATGAGATGAAGCAATTCTGACTCAGATTCTGGCTGGATATATTTTAGTATTTGAATCATAGCTTTCGCTACCAGAACTCAAATCTGATGATTCAAGATAATTCAAAAAGAGGACTTAAGGGCTACAACACTTATGTTGATCATTATTTCTATTCTGTTATTTGATAAGTTATATTTAGCAATCAATATGCCAATAAGCTGCGGATCAGAACTGAATATCCACATCAAATCAAGTTTGGAGAGAAGGGGAGGATTCAAATTCAGAAATAGGCAGCTTCTCTTATCTTCATGCTCCTCTAACCTTTGCATTTCTCCTATAAATATCAGCAATCTCAAAGGCAAAAAAAAGAAAGGACCAAGCAGAGATAGATTTTTGGCCAGTTTTTCATTCTTTCTTAGTGTAAGTTTTTATTTCTTTTTATGTAATTTTTATTTCTTTGTAAGCATAGGTTAGACTGAGATTCATATAAGTAAGAGAGAGGCTTATGTTGAGAGTGACACCAATGTACCCTCCTCTTTTCTTTCATCATTTCTGCAAGCAATAAAGGTAATTTTTTTTATGTTCGTCTTTACTTTTGTTTTCTTCATCTTCTTACTACTTTTCCTTTTTTGGTTATGAGGAGCATCCAAGTGAATCTAGAGGCATTTGTATAGCCATGTTTGTGTGAGTGCCACTGATATTTCATGATGATGTTCTCCTCCTCAAGATTCCGTATCATTTCATTCTTTTTCATTTTGATGATGTAATGCGAATGGGGACTGAGCTCGATCTTATGAGCTATGCGTTGATCGCCCCTGAAGCATGATTGGTAGTGAAAAGTGCATTTTTATCATCATATTTACCATCACATTTTCATATTTATTCATTTAATTCTGCACATTTATTAATAATTTGTAATTTATTGTGTGCAGGCCTCGAATTATTATTTTAACAATAAATAAAGCTTAAAGAGCCCAAAAGCCCAGATCCAAGCCCATATTTGAAGCCCAAGAGTCAAAGTGCAAATATCAGATTGTCAAAGTGCAATTATACAAGGGCTAAAGTTGCAATTATCAAAGATGAGGGAAGGATAGAATTCTACCCAACCCTAAACTCTTGCAGGATGTGCATAAAAGCCAAAGATGAGAAGGAAATTCGTTTAAAAGAGATTGGGAGAATACAAAGTCTAGATAACTTGATTTCCAAGTTATATCCATATCCCAATATTTAGAGCCAGGATCGAACTTCCAGAAGCAGGCGCCCAGATGGACGGACCAGGAGAGGCCACGCGCCAAAGCGCGCGGCCAGAAGCCACTAAAGTGCCGCGTTTCCGCGGCGTTTCCGCGGCAAAGTGGATGATTCAGAGTACCAGATTTCGTGGGCAAGTTCATCCAGGACTCCTCGGCTTCTGCCCTATAAATATCTCCTGCAGTGCAACGTACAGAGCGTCCAGCGTCCAGCAAAGGGCCAAAGTTCAGATTTTTAGGGTTTCTTCTAGGTTTTCTTTTCTTTTTGTAATTTTTATGTAAGTGAGGGAGATGGCTTTGTTGAGGGTGACACCGACAGATGATTCTCTTCTCTTCCATTGTAATCAATAAAAAGGTAATTTTTATTTTGTTCTTATGTCGTGCTTTTCTTTGTTTTCTCTTTCTTCTACTGTGTTTCTTTTTGTTGATCTTTGACGAGCACGCGAGCGTTTACCGAACCACAAGTATACCGAAGATTAGTAGGTTCCAACGATATTCCATGGCGATGTTCTCCTCCTCGAGGCGTATCAACTCATGCTTGCCCAAGGCTTGATGACCTAATGCGACAACGGACTGAGTTCGATCCCATGTTTATACGTTCAATGCCTCCGAAATAAGGTAGAAAGTGTTAGGTTTCGCATATTTTTCTCCAACCAAGGTTAGTTTTCTATTCTTTTCTTTTCTTTTTTTTTTTGTAGATCAAATCCACACCTCTCCAATATTCTTTCCCACAACTCATTGTAAATACCACTTTTCTTTGTAAATACCATCGTGACTAACAAATTAACTAAAAAAGATAAATTTTTAGAGAAACTTGCTTAAAGCTTCTATCGCAGTCCCTCCTTGAGGATCACGACCCGCATAGCCCTGCTACCGCGGATTAGAACTGATTCCTCGCACGATCTATTCTTAATCTAATATTCTAATTTTTGTGTGCAGGAAAAATCAGTCAACAAATTGGCGCCGTTGCCGGGGAGGGACGGTAAGTTTATCTCTAAAACAAAAATTTAATTTTTAACTAATTCTTTATTCTTTTCTGTTTGCAGGTTTGGAGAACAGGAAACAGAAACAAGCAGCAGTAAGGACATACAGCAACCCAGTGCCTCTGCCCTCGAAGGCAGAGCACGAGGGCCTGCAAGTTTGCCGCGGAAACGCGGCCAGAGCCGCGGATCCGCGGCAAGTGCAGTGAACTACTAATTCAGTTTTTTGCAGATTGCTGAAATTTGAGATTACTGCTTACTGCTCTATTCTGTTTTGTTCTGTGATATACCTGTAAATTGCTAATAATTCAACAGTAAATCATTGGTTGTTAAAAATAAAAATTGATTAGACTTTGCATATTAGGCACGTGTCTTTTCAATTATTTTTATTTACTGTTGAAGAGTGCTGGAGAAGCAGGTACGTACGCATTGCATGTAGAATAGGACTCATCTCTTGGTTGATTTCTGCTTTGAGTGATTCTTATCTATTTATCTTGTACACTTGCACTAATTCATCTTAAGGGCATAACCCATTAACAAGATAAGGTGGGGATTTCATCACCCTTCCTTAGCCCAAAAATCATATCCTAAGCACTCACTAACCCAAGCCTAACTAAAACTGAGTAGACGTTGGCCCTAGGGACATCTCGGACTCAATAGGAGATTATCCTAAGGGGGAACAGTGTTGGAAGTTGACTCTTGCCAAATCAGTGTCTAGGAAGGGGATTGAGGGCCGAAAGCCCGAAGATTGGTGGTTATTTATTAAGGAACGTCTTTGACGGAAAACCTCCCACCATTCTTGCCCTGACCTGCTGATTAACTTGTGGTCAAAGTCTGCACCCGACCTCCCGTGAAAAGTCTAACCAGTTAGGAGTCGTCTAGGTCATAGGTCTACCCTAACTTAGATTAGAATTTTTCTTTTTGTTTGTTTATTTGTTTGTTTTGTTTGTGTTGGTGTGATATGGCATATAATAATAATTTCAATTTTAATCCATATTACACCCCTAACTATTATTCGGATATTACCAACCCGGCATACCCTAACTTTGACCAATCTAGTGTGCCGGAATGGTCTTATCCGAATGAATATAACCCACACACTCCATCTTATGACTATAATCTTCATAATAATTTCAACTCGTCACAGAGTTCATGGGTTTCGAGTCCCTGAGTCTAATTCTCAACCTAATTGTCCTTCATATCCATCTAGTCCACATTCTTCCCAAAATTCATACTCAGATCCACCCTTTCAGAATAGAAATCCATCTATCTTGGAAATGATGAGTAGGAATGAGTCCAAGCAAAATCACCATCAATTTTAGACATGATGATGCGTGAGTCCACCGACTCACAAATTTATCACGATTACCCGTCCTATTTCAAGTCCAATCAGAATATGATCCACCTATCGACTATGAAGGGATGCTAGCTGCCATGACTGAGGCTAAATTAGCCCGTGATCATGACATAGATTTGATGGTGGAATGCTTACACCGGCCGGCTGATTCTGATATCGATGACCACTCGATTAGAGCCGACGAACCAAGTTGCTTGGGACAACAAGTTTCTAATTCAGTACCATCTTGTGAACTTGCCGAAACTTCAAATCTGATAATTTGGCAAGTTTTTCCTTTCCCGAATTAGAACTCGAATGTGACCTAGATTCTCAATCTATGATCAAGTTCAAATTCCTGAATCATTATTGACTCCTGTTTTGTTACCCGACTTAGGTAATATTTTAGAGTCAGTTTTGATTCCCACATCTATCATTCCTGAACTTGAATCACCACCATTGAGTCACATTCCATTGTGGGAATGATTGTGGACTTGAGTTTCAATTTTTTGACTTGGACCCACTTCTCGAACTTAGCCCCGACTCCTGAGCCCTTACTTGATTTGAGCTTCTTCCCTGAGTCAGTATTCGTTCCCGTACTTCCATGTCCAAGTCAATCATTCCATCTTTTCATACTCCATTTTGGGACAAGGAGTTGAGACAATTAACTCTGAAATTTATTATGAAATTTGGAAATTTGATGGGTGGAAATTCTAAAAAATGATTATACATATATTTTAGTGGGTTATGTAAGGAAAGTTTCTGGTGGGTTCCACCAAATTATCTGTTATCTTGATTGGGCCGCATTTCGTGGACCAATTAGACCACCTCCGGAACCACCACCCTAAGTAACTTCCGCCTTCCCTTGTTCTGTTTCATGCATACATGCATACATTCATACATTGAGGACAATGCATGAGATAAGTGTGGGGGTGGGCTTTACTAACATACTAACATAGGTAGAAACTAACAAAAAAAAATTTGCTAAAAAAAAAAAAAAAAATCTGAAAAAAAAATGTTATAAAAGGAAATATTTTGACTTATTTTTTGAAAGAAATCTAAGTTAGTTTTAAGGATTAGGAAAATCGTGATTAGGATTTCTAAAAACTTGGTCAAAATAATAAATTGTTTAAATTTTTAGTATAGGAGAAGAAATTGAATAAATAATTAGTCTTGATTTTACCTTAATGTAATGTGTATACCAAATGCATATCTAGGATTCTAAGACAAAGACCTTGTGCCTCATAAAAAAAAGAAGAAAAAAAATCACCAATTAAGCTGATACAGTGCCCTCAAGAAGCATAAGTATTCATGCCTAAAGGTGAGTAAAATTAAAAAGTCCTTAGTTTTGGGGCCTAGTTCACTCGAATTTGAGTCCGCGGGGTGTTTTCTCACCTGGTGCCCTAAAGCCAACCGGTTTGGGAGTCATCGACTTTAAGTTCGTTACATGGGTGGATTAGAAAGCCTAAGAAGACTAAGAAATAATATATGTATTAACACATCTAATAATCAATTAGTTAGGTATGAGGGCCTCAAGAAGCCTTGATGCTTACACGAAAGAAAATTAGATGCGTTATACATATTAAAAAAAAAGAAAAAAATATATATATAAGAGGCATGAGAGTCCAAGTTAAGGAATTCCTAGTAAAAACATAAGGATGCATATGATTTTTGGTAACGAAAAAGACTATATTAGAAATTCATTTTAATTCTTACCTAAAATGGAAAACAATTAATTTTATTAAGACTAAGTTTAAAGAATGAATAAAAATGAGGATCCTAAAACTTATAGACTACTTAGTCTCTTCAATAATAATTCAAATATTTTCCTTTTTATGGATTTTGTGGGTGCAATCCGCTGAAAACCCTCACGAGACAACACTCGTCCTCTAGGGTAACCTAGGGTTTAACGGCTTGTTGCACGTGCTAAGTGCAACCGTGATTCCTACGAAAGTGATTAGGTTAGATTAATTTTTCTTTTCTTTTCTTTTTTCTTTGTTTTTACTCGAGGAGCAAAAAGATAAGTGTGGGGGTGTGATTGGTAGTGAAAAGTGCATTTTTATCATCATATTTACCATCACATTTTCATATTTATTCATTTAATTCTGCACATTTATTAATAATTTGTAATTTATTGTGTGCAGGCCTCGAATTATTATTTTAACAATAAATAAAGCTTAAAGAGCCCAAAAAGCCCAGATCCAAGCCCATATTGAAGCCCAAAGTCAAAGTGCAAATATCAGATTGTCAAAGTGCAATTATACAAGGGCTAAAGTTGCAATTATCAAGATGAGGGAGGATAGAATTCTACCCCAACCCTAAACTCTTGCAGGATGTGCATAAAAGCCAAAGATGAGAAGGAAATTCGTTTAAAAGAGATTGGGAGAATACAAAGTCTAGATAACTTGATTTCCAAGTTATATCCATCCCAATATTTAGAGCCAGGATCGAACTTCCAGAAGCAGGCGCCCAGATGGACGGACCAGGAGAGGCCACGCGCCAAAGCGCGCGGCCAGAAGCCACTAAAGTGTGCCGCGTTTCCGCGGCGTTTCCCGCGGCAAAGTGGATGATTCAGAGTACCAGATTTCGTGGCAAGTTCATCCAGGACTCCTCGGCCTTCTGCACCTATAAATATCTCCTGCAGTGCAACGTACAGAGCGTCAGCGTCCAGCAAAGGGCCAAGTTCAGATTTTTAGGGTTTCTTCTAGGTTTTCTTTTCTTTTTGTAATTTTTATGTAAGTGAGGGAGATGGCTTTGTTGAGGGTGATACCGACAGATGATTCTCTTCTCTTCCATTGTAATCAATAAAAAGGTAATTTTTATTTTGTTCTTATGTCGTTGCTTTTCTTTGTTTTCTCTTTCTTCTACTGTGTTTCTTTTGTTGATCTTTGACGAGCACGCGAGCGTTTACCGAACCACAAGTATACCGAAGATTAGTAGGTTCCAACGATATTCCATGGCGATGTTCTCCTCCTCGAGGCGTATCAACTCATGCTTGCCCAAGGCTTGATGACCTAATGCGACAACGGACTGAGTTCGATCCCCAATGTTTATACGTTCAATGCCTCCGAAATAAGGTAGAAAGTGTAGGTTTCGCATATTTTCTCCAACCAAGGTTAGTTTTTCTATTCTTTTCTTTTCTTTTCTTTTTTGTAGATCAAATCCACACCTCTCCAATATTCTTTCCCACAACTCATTGTAAATACCACTTTTCTTTGTAAATACCATCGTGACTAACAAATTAACTAAAAAAGATAAATTTTTAGAGAAACTTGCTTAAAGCTTCTATCGCAGTCCCTCCTTGAGGATCACGACCCGCATAGCCCTGCTACCGCGGATTAGAACTGATTCCTCGCACGATCTATTCTTAATCTAATATTCTAATTTTTG